>JAUNZM010001762.1:0-104478 GCA_033459285.1 Clamator glandarius
GAATGGCAGAAGAGCTGAATGGCAGGGATTGGAAGGGACCTCTGGAGATCATCTAGTCCAATCTCACCGTTAAAGAAGGTTTACCTGGAGTAGATTGCACAGGATCACAAGAAGGCAATCCCACAACCTCTCTGGGCAGCCTGTTCCAGTGCTCTGTCACCCTCACAGTAAAGAAATTTTTCCTCATGTTAAGGTGGAACTTCCTGTTGCCAGTGTGTACTCGGTGCTCTTTGCCCTGTTGCTGAGCACCGCTGAGAAGAGCCTGTCACCATCCTCTTGTCCATTAGATATTTATAAGCATTGACAGAATCCCCTCTCAGTCTTCTCTTCTCCAGGCTTAAACAGACTCAGCTCATTCAGCCTCTTCTCATAAGAGATGCTCCAGTCCCCTAATCACCTTCGTGATCTTCCACCAGACTCTCTCCAGCAGTTCCTTGCCTTTCTTGAGCTGGGGAGCCCAGAACTGGACACAGTACTCCAGAAGGGGCCTCACTAGGGCAGAGTAGTTGAGGAGAATAACCTCTCTTGTTTTGCTAGGAGATTGTTCAAGCACAAGACTAATGCACATCTTCCAATCTAGCACAACCTATAACAGCCAAATTCAACTACCTGCTCCACAAATACAGTCATGTTGTGTCACCTGCCAGCTTACAAGTTGGCCAAACCTACCATCTGAATGACTTAAAGCCTCAATAAGAGTGAGAAGTTGCAGGCATCAATTGATAACACAGCATGCTATATATATAGAAACTTAAGAGCAGTCTTTGCCACTGGGATTCTGTAACTTTCACAGCATTTCCCTATTATCATTTAGATGTAGGGCACACCTGAATCAAATATTTTTTGTGTAGTGAAAAAGCATTTTTCCTTTCATCCAATGTTTGAAATTCATTCTTAAGTAATGACACTCTACCAACTAATTGGCACAGAATGAGAAGACAGCTTCAGGATGATGTTTACACTTAATTACATTATTGCAATGCACAAGTGGATGGAAGTAGGAGGCAGGGAGGGAAAAACTTTTGTGGTTCTTTCTGAATATGCAGAGTGGACTATAATATATGTTTGTATCACTCCATTCTCGTGTGCAAGATTGCCATGCCTGTTTACATAAGCTTTACAAAACAAGTCTGAGAACTTAACCCAAAATTCTTTGACAAATGGGAAGCATGAACCATCCTGTAAGAATCTGCACATACAGTGGTAGAGCCTTAAGACAAACTTTAATCGATACTCTTTAAAATATTTCAATAATACAATCTAGAATTTGACTACAGATCCAATAAATACTTGGAAATGTGTTTTAATAGAAGCTTTCTTCTCTTTTGGAATGGGCTTCTTGAAAGCCTTCCCTGGGGACAAACACCTGAATTCAGGTGGACAGTGCTGGATCATTTCTTTTTCTCTGAGAAAAGACTAAACAGTCGAGACATATTTATGTTCCTTCTAAGTAGAGTTCTAGAGAACTTAGGAGGAAAAGGCAGCATATTTCATTGGGAAGATAATTTTGGAAAGAGAACTCAGAAGAAGCAGTAAGACTTAAGTAAAATGACAACCTACCCAGCATCTTTAAGGAAGTCTAAAAATGCATGAAACTTTTGGAAGGAGTTCTCAATGCTGCCTAGAACACTTTCATCTTCCAAAATCATGTTGCTTACTGACTGTGCACGTAGAATCTCAGACAGGGAGATATTTAGATTCCTTAATCTTGCATTTTCAGTTTCCAGCTATGAGAGGGGGTAGAGGAGGGAGAGAAAGGTAAAAGTGATTTCCATCATTGTCAGTTAAAAAATCCTAAATACCCAGACCCCACCTTTGCCTATACAACAGTATCTCAAAGAGAAATACCCAAGTAACTGATATAGAGCTTCCTGTACCATAAATATTCAGGGCACGGTTACACAGAGCTCTGTGCAGGTTTGTTCATCCATGGCTGCAATTCTATGCTGCCACAGTGAAATAGCTACAGGCACTAAAAACTGCTGGCTCAGCACCATCTTTAGAATGTTCAGAATGTTGCAGGGCAAGTGCAAGCAAAACATTAGGTTTTATATCACATTATTTTGCATGTATTATACGACACATTAATTGTTTTACTTGTAAAAAAAACTAATGAAGCCCAATGCTCTATTTATATTCACTCCTCTGTATCAAAGGGCATGCATACCACCATATCTCCCCCCTACACTGTGCACTGCAAAACTGAAAGTTTAAGAAGATCTGATTTTTCTCCACATTGAACGTTAATGGGATTAATGACAAACTGAAAGCTTAATGGTAACTGTAGGATACACAGGGGGTTGTGTTTGATGGAAACATTAATTCAGACACACCTTTAAGATTACAGCTATACAATCACTGCTACCACAAGCTTTCATTCTTTCATCTTTTGTGAGAGGACAAAAAAGTATAGATCTGGCCAGGTAGTGCACTGTAGCTGTTAAACTAGCATCACAATGAACATTTTTGAAATTTACTGCCACTTAGTTTATCCCTTCTCCTCAGACACATTGCTAAGTGCAAGGAGTCTAGCATGACAGAGAAAGATTTCTTGCCCTGGTACTTAGCCTAAATAGCATTTTAGTGTTCAAACAACAAATATCTGCAGCAGAGTCCACTAGTGCACTTCACTTCACAGGAGGATGGGGATGGCTGCACCAGAGGACTACAATGAACCTTGTAGAGTGCGGAGTCCTCTGGAGGCACCACTCGTTGCTCAAGTTCCAAAGGGTACCACCACTTTCATTCCTCTCCAGATCACATCTAGGAACCAAGTCCATTCGTTTACACTGTCTTACACTCAACTCTATAACATGAAATTCTGCTTATTAATGCAAAGGGTCAGCAACAACAGACAGAGGGGAAACAGGCCTCACAATTTAACTGTGAACGGTTGGTTGTTAGGTTCTGTCATAAATCAAAACTGTTTCTCAATAGCTGACAGCTGTGGCCAACATGCTATGCATACAACCATCCAATACTTTTATTGCCTGCAGAAATAAAACTTAGAAATCAAATGGACAGAATCAGCAAAATTAAACAACATTTGCAACAAGCAGCTTTTCAGTGCAAGTCATAAGAAAAAAAGGTGGGAAAACTCAAAGAACTACCCATTTGCTGCAAACTGCAAACAGATTTAATCATTTTCTCAAGAAAAACAAACATCAGGATGCCCTGGATCATAAGTAATATGTAAATTCACCAAATGAAAGAAGCACATTGAAACGGTAGCTTGACCTGGAGTTCAAGGCTCTGGAATAGTATCAGGAGAACAAACACACATTACTAAATGCAGATTTCATCATTGCCCTTAGGCTAGTAGATGATCCATGTGACTTTGAACTGAAACTCTAGAAGCTACCACTTTAGAGGTCATTGCTAATTACTCCTAGTTAAGCAAGTAGATAGATTGTTTGGTGCCTCCTTTACAAAGAAAAGATGATTCACAGTTAAGTGTCATTACCTCCATTATTCGTTCCTCAGCCTTTACTCTGGCTCTTTGTTCTTCCTTAAATTTTTCAATACATTCTTCCAGTTCCAACTATTATAACATAGATAATTATCATGAAATTTATCTCAAAATGTCACATCAATAAGAAATATTATACAAAAACTCATAGGTCCAATTAACAAACACCACACAGCATTTCAAGCAATAACATATCTTCTGCAAAAACAGATCATAGGTATACCAGTACCTAACTCTAACATGTAAAAAATTAACAAAGGAAAGTGGAAATAAGTGTGATTAACTTAACAAATTTGCTACATAGCAATAGGTAACATGAGATTATAACAAGTCTCTTGGGCCTATAACATCAGCATCAGAAACGTACATTCTTCTCCGTTTCCCCATCTTCCCCTTCACAAAATCAAATCTAATTTTTAACTAAATACAGCAAACTTTTTGTACACACTTTATCAATCCTTTCTACAGAGAGGCAACAATCCAAATGGTACTGAAATTCTTTGTTTACTATCAAAAGCTTATTCAAGAGCATACTACTGCACTTCATACAAGCAATCAACTGAGAAAACTGGTGTGCAATAAATGCATAGTAAAACTAATCTTTCTACAAATGTAAAATGGTCTTCACAGGTCTTGAAGGATGCAAGGGACTTCTACATCTGATTCTGAGACATGGGTTCTAAAATATTCTAGATATAGCCCTTAAAGTGACAACCACTGAGGGTGAAAATGATGGGTTTGTTACCACTATCTGGTGAGGCCTACTCCTAAGATCCCTAGACTAGCATCAACCAAGCTAACCCTGGTACTAGAAAGCTAGTCATATCCTTATTAGCTGAACACACAAGAAGACTCTCAGATGCTAGGAGGAATAGGAAAAAACACACTTTTAAGACAGCATTTGGAAAAGGATTCAACAGCATCTAACTCCCATGACGTAACAAAATCGCTTCCATGCATGGGATGTGGAGGGGAATCTCTAAGGAGATTCCTCATAAATTGGTAGTGCCAATTGTAGTCCACCTTAGAGGGCATGGAAACAATACAGTTAGAGACCCTTTTATAGATACAGAAGCACAGCACAGAAAAAAGCCACAATAATATTCTATAATCACAACTTGACATTTAAGCTGGAATCCTGTAACCTAGCTTTGAAGAGCAGTCAAAAGTACTATATAGGCTTCAGAATTGTTATGGTTCCACTTATAGTGTGCACGTATGTATGTATATATGTATTGTAAAGTTTCTACGGTGTAGGTTTTTTGGCAAGCAACTCTATTTTAAAAATCTTAGTTCTGTAGTGTATTTGTTGTGAATGTATTCTGGGCATAAAGGTGACAGAGGCTAACCTTTTTCTTCAAGTTTCTAGCTTGTATTTAGAGGGCAAAGACTTAGAAAATACTTAAAATATCAAGATTTTAAAGAGAAATTTGGAAGTTTTGTAGTTTTGTTTAAACTTTATTTATCACACTGTAGATGTTTACAATATTTCATGGTTATGGACTGACATCACAAAAAAATGACAAAACCTACAGCTACATTTCCTCATAAGCAGTATAAGAAGCCCATATTTAAAGGCAGGTGCCTTGCATTTGTTACTATTAAATTACAAGTGTATTTATGCTTTATTCTTTTATTTGCTTTTAGAAATTAACTAGCTTACACAATCTTCTAAGCTGTCTGTGGAAAAAAGTGATTAAAATGTACATCCAAGCTACAAATCTGAGCCTTCTAGTGGTGTAGTCCAGAAAGACAGCAAAGATCATAAAATCATAGAATACCCAGGTTGGAAGAGACCCACCGCATCATTGAGTCCAACCATTTCTATCATACACTAGACCATGCCCCCTAGCACCTCATCCACCTGTGCCTTAAACACCTCCAGGGAAGGTGAATCAACCACCTCCCTGGGCAGCCTGTTCCAATGCCCAATTTCCATGAAAATTTTTTTCCTGATGTCCAGCCTAAATCTCCCCTGGCAGAGCTTGTGGCAATTCCCTCTTGTCCTGTCCCCTGTCACTTGGGAGAAGAGGCCAGCTCCCTCCTCTCCACAACCTCCTATTAGGTGGTTGTAGAGAGCAATTAGGTCTCCTCTCAGCCTCCTCTTCTCCAGGCTAAACAACCCCAGCTCTCTCAGCCGCTCCTCATAAGGCCTGTTCTCCAGCCCCTTCACCAGCTTTGTCACTCTTCCCTGGACTCACTCCAGAGCCTCAACATCCTTCTTGTGGTGAGGGGCCCAGAACTGAACACACTATTCGAGGCGCGGTCTCACCAGTGCCGAGTCCAGAGGGAGAATAACCTCCCTGGACCTGCTGGTTACACCGTTTCTGATACAAGCCAAGATGCCACTGGCCTTCTTGGCCACCTGGGCACACTGCTGGCTCATCTTCAGTCAGCTCTCAACCAACACCCCCGGGTTCTTCTCCTCCAGGCAGCTTTCTAGACAGACTTCTAGTCTGTAGCACTGCATAAGGTTATTATGCCCCAAGTGCAGGACCCAGCACTTAGCCTTGTTAAACCTCATGCCACTGGACTCTGCCCAGTGGTCCAGCCTGTTCAGATGCCTTTGCAGAGCCTCCCGACGCTCCAGCAGATCCACACTTCCACCCAGCTCACTGTTGTCTGCAACCTTGCTAAGGGTGCACTCGATGCCTTCATCCAGGTCATTGATAAAGACATTGAACAGGGCTGGACCCAGCACTGAGCCCTGGGGAACCCCACTTGTAACTGGCCTCCAGCTGGATTTAACACCATTTACCACCACTCTCTGGGCCCGGCCATCCAGCTAGTAACAGGCACTGACAGCCTTCCAGATGAAGTTGAATAGAAAACCTATCTGTAATCCTCAATTACTGTATGCAATATCATAGATTTACATAATCATAGTATAGTTTGGGTTGGAAGGGACCTTAAAGATCATCTAGTTCCAACCCCCTTGCGATAGGCAGGGACGCAGGGACGCGTCCCACTAGATCAGGCTGCTCAAGGCCCCATCCAGCCTGTCCCTGAACTCCTCGAGGTATGGGGCAGCCACAGCTTCCCTGGGTAACCTGTGCTAGCACCTCACCTCTCTAATCATGAACAAATGCCTCAATATGTCTCATCTAATTCTGCTCCTCTCCAGTTTATACTCATTGCCCCTAGCCCTATCACTACAAGCCTTTGTAAACAGTCCCTCCCTAGCTTTCTTGTACGCCCCCTTCAGGTATTGGAAGGTCACTGTAACATCTCTTCAGAGCCTTCTCTTCTCCAGGCTGAACAACCCCAACGATAAGACGACTAAGCACTGGACAGAGGTGTAAAAGAGAAGTTTAAAAACAATAATATAAAAAAAGCTTTAGTAACTAATTAGCCATGTTCTTCTACTTGATTACATTACTGTCTTTATTTCTTAAAAAGCTATAGTGCCATGTCTATTTCTATGTAATTCACATAGTAATAACGTGCTAATTAAATTAAGGATGAAGTTCACCATTTATATCCTTAGTTTAAATATCAAAATCTGGGAGTTTCTGAAACTACATTCTTCATCAGGCAATTCTGACATTTCTGATTCCCTCTAGTGGAGGAAGGAATACTTATCGGTTCTTATTTTTCATTTAAGCAGAATTGAGCTTTTTGTTAGCTAAGGGATTTTTTTAAAAAATGAAAGCACAACTAATATTATTTTATCAAGTAGTACACCTAAAGCTCCTTTTTGAGCAGAAGGGTGCAGAAAATTCTTAAGGACTTGTATACTTTAGTTAAAGTCTGGTCATTTAGTTACATGAAGAGTCGTTTGGAGAGCTTTTTTGGCACAGTGGCAGCTGAAGGAGTTCCCAGCATTTACTGTTTATTCCCACTCTCCTATGCCATCATTGTTCTAGCACAGCTAGTTCTAACATTTACTGAAAGGCTGTGCCAAGATTTGCTACAGCCAAATATCCTGGAGTACTTTTCAGCTAGATCAATTCCTCGAGTCAGCTCCCTACTCAGCAGTAAGAGCTGTCTAATGACTGTACCTAAGCCCAATTAACAGAGATAAATGTGTCCTCCACTCCTCCTCTCCCAATACCAGCCATAGACTTCTGCCACTTACTTGCCTGCAGTTCTGGAACTTACCCAACCACATCAGCCAATATGAGTCACTAAGATGGCTGAAAACTAACTTGGAAAAATACTGCATAATCACAGAATAGTTGGGGTTGGAAGGGACCTCTTGGAGGTTATCTGATTGAAGCCCCTGCTCAAACAGGGCCACCTACAACAAGCTACCAAGATACCCAGTATCTAGATGTTTGTTAAATATCTCTAAGGAAGGAGACTCCTCAACCTCCTGGGGCAACCTCCGCCAGTGCTCAGTCACCCTCACAGTGACAAGGTGTCTCCTGATGTTCAGAGGGAACCTCCTGTGTTTCAGTTTGTGCCCACTGCCTCTTGTCCTGTCACGAGGCATCAATGAAAAGAGATGGGCTCTGTCCTCTTTGCACCCCCCTTCAGGTACTTATATACACTAATAAGATCACTCCCTAAGCCTTCTCTCCTTCATGTTCAATAGTCCCAGCCCTCTTGGCCTTTCCTCACAGGAGAGATGCTACAGTCCGTTAACCACTCTTGTGGCTCTTTGTTGGACCCCTGCCAGCATGCCCATGTCTCTCTTGAACTGGGGAGCCCTGAACTATACACAGTACTCCAGGTGCTGACCCATCAGCAATGTATATAGCTTGTTGCCTCCCTAAGCCTGCTGGTAAAACTCCCCCTAATGTAGCTCAGGATGCCATTCACCTTCTTTGCCACAAAGGCACATTGTGAGTTTGTTCAGCATGGTGTACACCAAGACACCAAGGCCTTTTTTGCAACACTGCTTACCAGATGGTCTGCCTTTAGCATATACTGGTGCATGGGATTGTTCTTCCCCAGATGCAGGACTTTGCACTTGTCTTTGTTGAACTACATGGGTTTGCTCCATATTGCCTTACAATCAGGTGAACATGACAACAGACACAATAAAGAAAAAGACTGAAGGGAAAGTACTAGTGAGAGTAGAGGAAATAGATCTCACAATTCAATGGTGACAAGTTGTCCCCTCTGTTGTGACAAAATGTGAAAGTGTCCTTTGCATCAATGTAACAAAAAGGACGAGTGAGACACAGAAACAGTTCCAGGCTGCTTGAACAGTACTATGAGATATATAACCATGGCCCAAAAAAAGATTTTTGTTTTAAAATTAAAAACAAAACAAAACAAAAAAAAGCAGGGACATCAGGACCTTTACAAGCATGGGAAATTTAGAACCACTTTTGGGGTCAGGCCCTAAAATCTGTAGCCTTACCTCCTAGCAAGGTAAAATTAATCACAAATTACTCCCTTCCTACAGTCGCTCTGTACGTAATACTACAGGTAACATTTACCACACAGGTCAATATGACAATCTTTCCTCAGAGCACAAAACACTGTCTGCTCTTGTGGTGTGTCCTAAAAGTAATATTCTTCCCTCCCCAAACAGCAAGAAAAAAGATATTGAGTGTTTCTTGAAATCACTGTACTTGCTGCACAAAGTTTTTGGCACAATACACACACGACAAAGAATTCCATAATTCTAGACACAATGCTCTTGATGAGAGTATTGAAGCCATTGTACAGCACCATGCACATGAACAGTAATAAAAATTCACCTACATAGAAGAAAGTTGCTATACAATATATCAAAACCTCAGAAATCTTCCTGAACAAAAATTCTAGAGAGAAGAAGTGTAGACCTAAACAAAAAGTATGTATCAGCTCAAAAAAAGGCAGGTAGTTCTTTATGCAGTATTTGTACAATCCTCTTGCCCTTCAACAGTAACTCTAAGCCACTTTAACTCTCCCATTACATCTAGAGCTGCAACAAGTGAAATTTTGACTTAATTTTGCTTACACAAAGACATCTATGTGGTCTAACATTTATACACATGAACAGTTCATTTACTCTGTGCGGTACTTTCACGACCACCACAAAAATCAGATTGACTAGAGGTCTTATTTTTAGCAATACTCATTTGGACACAGAGCAAATTATCCAAACAAAATTCAAATTGCAAAACTTCAGAAACAACTCAGCTATTCTGCCTGAAGGCCCAGTGCTAGATTACCTCAGCACTGTTACTGAGCCACCAAAACACACCCTTTGTTTTTCATGCCTTTTATAAGAACACTGGCAAATGTCTTGACAAGTAATCTCACCTCTGCTAGCTTTTTGGAACTATCAAAAAGTAGTAAAGGGAATAATAAAAAGCAAGTGAAAAAAAGTTTGTTACCAAAGTCAATTATAAAATGGAGCTTTAACACACTATCAGTTATTTTTAGAATTATTTTTACACAACAATCGTTACAATATTTAAATTACATTTATGAAGGAAATATTTGGAACAAAATACTACAGGCAATAACACTGATCATAAGATTTCTGAACCATGATTCAAGCCAGGAACAGAAAAATTATGTATATTGCAGCTGCGTGTATTAAGTATATTTATTCCTTACTGCGGCCCTAATTTGACAGTATGCTTAGAGTGTACACATCCTCTTTAGAAGTATTCAGAGACTGGAAATCCAGTGCATATTTGACACACACTTTTTGAAACTGAAGCCTGTGTGACTGAATGGAGGATAATTATAAATTATTCAGAAGTCCTGCTCCATGACTGGTTATTAGCTCAAGCGTAGTTCTCCAAATAAAATGTGGTTTAATTGATTTGCCTTTACAAAGTTTAAAGCACAGAACAGGCTTCTTACCTGTAATTGTTTATTCCTTGTTACATTAATCTTATCTAAAGATTTTGCCAAATCAGGACGATGGATAACATCATCTACATTTTCTGTGTCTTCAGTTCCAGATGTAGAAGCACTTTCTACCATCACTTTCATGGCAATATCTGTCTAATTACATCAGAAAAGAAAAACACACACACTCACTCACCACATTACATTGTGCAATAAAAATCAAATATTAAATAGGACCAAAAGCTTAAATAAAATGTGATTGTTTCCCAGAGCCCCCCACAATGCATATGCACTGTCAAACTAAGCAGTTTGCATAAAACAATATAAAACCCCACACATGTTCATATACTGGGTATATGTGGGAAGTATTTAGCAGCAGGGGGTGACATGTGAGGAGCAGCCAGGGCTGCCCAGTGCCAGACAAGGCTGTTTCCAGCCAGCTTCAACTTAGGCCCAGCAGCCAAGATGATGGTGCCTCAGGAGAAGCCCATTTCAAACAGAGCAAAAACCACAAGACAGGCAGGAGGGAAAAAAAAAAAGAAAGAATGAGAAACAGCAGAGGGAACACCAGGCTCAGAGGAAGTGTTCCATGTTGGAGTCAATACCCGCACTCCAGCCCAGAGAAGACACAGTGCCAGTGCAGAAGGATGGGCCAAAGGAACTGTGGCCAGTGGACCACCTGCACTGGAGCATGTTTTCCCAAAGGACTGCTGCCCATGGGAAGCTATGCCAGAGCAGGGTATAAATGTGCTGGCTCCCGCAACCATCAGACCCTTCTGTGAGCCAATTCAGTTCATGAGCACACACTGAAACAGTTTTACAGCTTTTCACTGGTGGATGGGGTGGGGTGGGGGAGATGGAAATGAAATGTGGAAAAGAAGGAAGACAGCTTTTCTTTTCCCCCTGCTGGTACATTTACCACAGCACTTCACAGATGGTGCAAACACAAGTATGTAGTCCAAAAGCAAAAAGAGGAAAGAGAGGAAGGGGGAAGCAGAACCTTTCAGAGAAAAAAATGCTGTAAATTCTCTTTATTGCCTCAGGAGGAATTGTGCCCATACTTAAACTCAGCTTGTTCCTAAACCTAAGAAACCAAAAGACAGGAATACAGAAATGCGAATAAACTAGTATCAAAAAGTTTCAACCAAATGCTGAAGTAAACTACTATTTTGCACTTCTATGAGAGACAGACTTTAAAAGTATGCTCCAGACTTAACCTTTAGACAATAAGATTCTATAAGAATACTTTGATATTTTTTCAGGCATTCATCTTCTAAATAAACCATCGTATGAGAGAGGAGTACCTCAATCTTCATTGGTAATTCTTCAGTACTATGCACTGGCCTCCCTCTAAAGTATAAAAAAGAAACAAACGCTTTTCAGAAAATTAAGTTTATAATGTAACCACCGCTACTTCCATTTCCAAACACATTGGATTCTAGGAGAGTTGAAGCAGTAAGAGTAAAACCAGCAGACACAGCACTGTATCCCTTGCAGACACTGTATTGTATCCCTTTAACATTCCCTTTACGTCCTTATTTTGTTCTGTTAGTTCCCTGCTTAATCATGAATTAGAGCATCACTAGAGTAAGTTAATTATTTCAATAGGAATCTTGCTTAGTTAATTATTATGAACTAAAATCAACAGAACAACATAGTGTTTAGCATTTAGAGAAACAAGTTTAATAAAAATAGTTATGATAAAAGTAATTGTTTGAAAGTTTATATAGCATCCATCTTAAAAAAAACAGCATTTACGGAATACACTAAAACAAAACCTGTTTCAAAAGGAAGCATGATAATAATAAAACAGCTTACATACATAAGAACTTTTTATTATTTTACCTCAAAGGGGCTTAGATAATCAGAATAATCCTGTTGGCAGGATTTTGAAAACTAAATTGCATCTTCAGCTTTAAGTCTGATAAATCATTAGTAAGAAAAGAACTCGCAAGCAAGATGGGTTTGGTTGTGAGGGGCTTTTTTGCTACACTTGGATAATCCTATCACCATCAAATTGTATCTTTTTGTGTATTTTAAAAACTTACTAGATCAGAATTTATGTAACATCCTCAAAATTTATAAAGCCAGAAAAAACTATGGATCCAATATGAAATTCTGCATGTAACTTTACAATATCTGTTTTAAAAACACAAATGCTGCTCTCTGCTACATTTATCATACACAATTTATTTTTCTTTATGCAAATTCCTTTATATACAGATTTGTAAATAAATTTCCTTTCATACACTATGAAAACCTCACCTGCTTCTCTTTGCACGTTCTGCAGTCCGCCAAGGCAGGAAGCCTTTTGTGCCTGGTGGCAGTGGTTTTGGTGAGTAACTGTCTTTCATTGATACCCATTTTCTCCCAGGACTTACAGACTTTTCAGATGAAAATCCTGTATTGAACAGCAGGGAGAAAAGAGAATTCCTCATACCTAGTTATTTACATATAAATTAACAGCTTACTGTTCATAGATAATATCTTGCATGTAATAAAAGGGACTGCATGAAATCTACCTTTCAGTCCAATTTTGCTAAAGTGTTCAAAAGCTTTTGCTTCACTTCTCATAAAGATGGGTGAACAGTTTATCTTCTTGCAAGTATAAGCTGGTATTCTTAACTGTTAGGTTGATCTAACTAAGACGCGATGTTATTCAAAAAAAGGAAAAAGTTTTGTAGATAAAGAGGTATATGCACATTAGTAATTTCAGATATCTAACTCTGTTGTCTCAAGTGGGAGCTTTGACAGTCCGTGAAGACAGGGCTATCTATGTGCTTTAATTTGCCCTCTAGTGGCTTTAGTGTGAAGAACGTTGCTTTTGTAACTCAAAACGAGTACCAGCTCTAGCTTCAATCGTAGATTGCTTCTACAGAACATCAGCAATATCTTCACTTAATAGGAAGAATAAAGAAAAGTCATGTTTGCTAATCCAGTCTTTTTTTGTTATTTAAATCATACACTATCACTCAACATAAATATAGAATAAAAACCTAGTGTGGATGATCAATCTGACCCAGGTTCTCTGAGTCATAAACAAGCCCAGAAAAATTTCACTTAGTATTCTATACAGTCAAACTAGTGAGAACTCAGGTTATTGTTTCTCTGAAATCAATAAAAAAATTAATTTTGTAATGGCAAAAAAATGTATTACTCTGGTACTGGGATTCCAGATTTTGTTCTGTTTCCAACAAGTAAACAGGATATAGAATAGCTTTTCCCTCCTGATTCCCTACCTCTCTTAATAAAACAAACAAAAAAAGACCCACACAGTATCACAAAAAAAGCACCAAGAAGCTCCCACAAAACCAGAAATCACTATAACTACACTTAAGTCAGACATTTTCTTCTTCTATCACCCTGATTGCAGCTTATTTGTATGAAGACTTCAATTTGACTTATGCTTACCTCTCTGCTTCCAGATAACTAGAGCAAAGATGAAAGACAGTGAAACGTATTACAGTGAAATTTTTAGGAACTTATTGAAAAATATAGTGTTTCACAGCTATCAGTCCTCAATTACAAATATTTAAGATACCTGTGTTATTCCCAACGTACTATTCACAATAGGTTTACATGAAGTTAAAAAAAAAAAGCAAACAACTTAGAACATTTCATACATAAGTAAAAAATGTTTTCTCTGGCAGAGGACAGTCTTGCTACAGAAAGATTACAACATTTGAACTAGACAACTTGCTACCACCAAGCTTTCTAGAACTGAAAGCCCATGGAGAAGATGCACTTGGAATAAATACGTGCCATGCTGCCATATACTTAAGACAGCATATCCAACCATTTTTCCAGTCAAATATCTAGTAACACTAAAAAAGCAAGTTTCTTAGAGACACTGCTGATGGTGGTAGACACTTCATTGAATTAAGAATAAATAAGATATTTTTAAGACAAGAATTCTGCAAAACACTGACATTCAGACACATAGTATATTTTATAATCAAAGCTCTTAAACATTCAAAAAGAATATTTTGTAGACAGAATTTACTACAGTCAGAGAAAATAAAAGACAGTATTACCAATACGAATAGTAGCTTTTCCTTTTTGACCACTTCCTAGGACAATAGTTCTCTTCTTTGGTCTAGTTTTCAAAGCATCTTTAGAAGATGGAGACATCAGCCACATATACTGGAGTTTTTTTTTAAAGAAAGAGGAATTGGTTTAGTGACTATCACTTAAAGAGGAGTTCATTTAAGGTTAAAAGGGTTTTTATCAGCTATATGGAGAACACTGCTAGTTTCAGAAAGCTTAATAAAAACATGTAAAATTAAGGAGAAACAAAAATCCCACAAAGCCCCCATTTAAACACAGATTCAATGAGAAGCTGAGTGCTACATTATCAGAAAACGTTCCCAGACCACCACTGTAATACCCCATCCAATATTTTCCTTTCTGCTGTGCAAAATAGTTTAATATACAAAGTTCTCCTTTGTATAGTAAAAACAGGAGAAAAAAAAAAGAGGAATCAACCCTATAAAAAGGAAACTAGTTCTTGCTTTTCATTCTCAGGAAGCTGGCTTGCTAGGAATGACTGGCTCAGGCCAGAGTTCTCCAGAGTAATGAAAGCTTCCCTAAACATGACTTTGTACTACCAGTAAAGTTAGTACTTTTTAAAAATGCAGTTTAATTTTCATTGCCTGTAATAAAAATTCATCCTTATACAGCTGACATCTCCAAACTAAAATTAAGACATAGTGATAATCATGGGCAATTGCTGTGCTTCAAACTTCATTTCTTTACAGCAACAGTTCTATTCTTAAAGATTCCCCTTTCCCCAAAAGAAGTTATATTCTTCCAGAAAGATATTCTTAAGTTACATTGTCACTTATTTTTCAGTTTGCATCAAGCTATAGTTAGCACTGAAGCAGCTGTTGAAGGGAATGCAGTCAATTCTGATACAATGCTTATCTCAGACAGCCCTTAAACTCCACATCAGAGTACTCGGAAGAACATACTGAAGTTATTCACACCCAATGCACAGGGTAGGTTAAAATGCCATTGCTGTGCTCTAAGTAACCAAATTTAGTCCAAGTTTATCATTGACAAGAAAAATGTGGGTTTTTTTCTTTTTTAAACTTTGGGCTCAAATAATCCTCATGCAAGTTTTGCTGGGTCTCAGGAGCAAGATTCAGCTGTAGACAAGTGAACTGTTCACTTTAAACTACAAAAAAAGAAGAGAGAATAAAATTAAACTATTAACTTTAAAGAGCAGGAGTATCTTAATTCTGTTTTACTACACACCTGAAGGAGCAGTTGTACTAGGTTAGACCTAAAGTTTATCTAGCCCAGTAGCCTGCCTCTTGTATAGGTGCCTCCTTCTGTTCTACAACATCTAAGTATGAATCACAGAATCACCTGAAGAAAAGAGACTTTTGAGATTGAGTCCAACCATACCTTTCCACTACTAAACCATATCCCTGAGGACTTCACCTACCTGCCTTTTAAACACCTTCAGGGATGGCGACTCAACCATCTCCTTGGGCAGCCTGCTCATTCCAGTGCCTGGTTACTGTTTTAGTAAGGATATTTTTCCTGTCTAATCTGAATCTCCCTTGGCCCAACTTGAGGCTACTTCCTCTCATCCTATCACTTGTTACTTGGGAGAGCAGACCAACACCCACCTCACTAAAATCTCCTTTCAGGTAGTTGTAGAGAGCGACAAGGTCTCCTCTTTTCTCTAGGTTAAACAACCTCAGTTCCCTCAGCCGCTCCTTTTAAAACTCTTCTCCAGCTCCTTCACCAGCTTCATTGCCCATCTTTGGACATGCTTCAGCACCTCAATTCTTTCCTGTAGTAAGGGGCCCAAAACTCAATGCAGTATTCAAGCTGTGGCAGACATGAAGATAGCAACTATTAAGAGAGTTAAAAAATTACTAATTCCCAAGATCAAGATGTGACTATGAAACTAACTTGTTTCATAGACACTTCCAGTGGATTTTTCCCTTAAGTTGTTCAGTCTCTCACAGAATCTACACAAACTTTCACCACCTACTACACCCATTAGTATCTACAACTACAATCCTGAAAACTTCGACCTGGACGAGGGCATTGAGCGCTCCCTTAGCAAGTTTGCAGATGATACCAAGCTGGGTGGAAGTGTCGATCTGCTGGAGGGTAAGAAGGCTCTGAAAGGGACCTGAACTGGCTGGACTGCTCGGCTGAGACCAACGGCATGAGGTTTAAAAAGGCCAAATGCCGGGTCCTGCACTTGGGGCACAACAACCCTGAGCAGAGCTACAGACTAGGAGAAGCCTGGCTGGAAAGCTGCCTGGAGGATAAGGACCTGGGGGTGTTGGTTGACAACCGACTGAACATGAGCCAGCAGTGTGCCCAGGTGGCCAAAAAGGCCAATGGCATCTTGGCTTGTATCAGAAACGGTGTGACCAGCAGGTCCAGGGAGGTTATTCTCTGTTTGTACTTGGCACTGGTGAGACCGCACCTCGAGTACTGTGTTCAGTTCCGGGCCCCTCACCCCAAGAAGGATGTTGTGGCTCTGGAGCGAGTCCAGAGAAGAGCAACAAAGCTGGTGAAGGGGCTGGAGAACAAATCTTATGAGGAGCGACTGAGAGAGCTGGGGTTGTTTAGCCTGGAGAAGAGGAGACTGAGGGGAGACCTTATTACTCTCTACAACTACCTGAAGGGAGGTTGTGGAGAGGAGGGAGCTAGCCTCTTCTCCCAAGTGACAGGGGACAGGATGAGAGGGAATGGCCTCAAGCTCCGCCAGGAGAGATTAAGGCTTGAGATAAGGAAAAAATTCTTCACAGAAAGGGTAGTTAGACATTGGAACAGTCTGCCCAGGGAGGTGGTTGACTCACCTTCCCTGGAGGTGTTTAAGGTGAGGGTGGATGAGGTACTTAGAGGCATGGTTTAGGGATTGGTGGGAATGGTTGGACTCGACGATCCAGTGGGTCTCTTCCAACCTGGTTATTCTGTGATTCTGTGAATCCACTACACTAGCTACACAGTGCTGCTAGGGCAATACAACCTTCCCGTGTTACAGCTGCCTATTAAATTTAAAGACATCAGTTACTAGTAGGCAGCTCTTCTTGCAAACCTGAAACACAACCCAAAAGGCAAGCACCTACACACTACTGAAAATCACATAGAAACAACCAGTTTTTATGCAGGATAGGATGAAAGGGCTGCTGTGACTTGTATCCATTAGGTAAGTGGTGACAGTACATTACAGGCTATTTGTGGCAGCCAAGACATAATCTTCTGTAGTTATGGCTTATTATTATGAGGCTATTCAAAAGCCCACCAAACTTTGTAAAACACCTTAACATATTTTCTGCATAAGCAAAACCATAGAGTTAACACAATAGTTGCCATGATGAGATGGCACAGAATGTAGCTCTGCCACTTCTTAAACAAATTTGACAATTAGTATATTAAGCTTTAATGACAGTTAGCCTTTGGCAAGATAAAAATCTGAAATGAGAAGTAGATGAAACTGGAAGGAGTAGTAGGTATGATGACTCCTGCAACTCCATTTATCTGTGGGTGAAATATGGCATTAACTAGGTCACTTGCTGCAAGAGTAAATTACAGATGAAGAAAAAATCCCTACTAAATCAAATAATTTCAAAGATACATATTCATGTTTTTCTCCACTACAAAAAATGGACCAGTCTATCCATTTAAAACCTCATAGGCTTGGAGGCAGATGACAAAAGAAAGCAAGATACATGCTAATTGAGTGTATTCGATTGACAAGCTTAAGCTACAAGTAATAAATATTGCTTCTTTAAATCAGTGAGCTTGGTCTATAACGGATCTTCCATAAAAAAATCACGGAAGATCTGAAAAAAACCCCACACTGATATTTTTTAATTATGCTAAAACTTATTAAAAATAGAAAGATCCAATGTTAGTTACATCCAAAATTTAGAATATGTCCTTAGGACTCTCACAGATACTCTTAAATTGTTTTTACCTGTAAGCTGTTTTTTTTTTTTAAATAGTACAGCTGAACTTTGACTGGTGACATAATATGGAAACAGTCCTTGCAACAGAGCATAATGCCCAACTGTTTGTCTTCATTAATTTGTCTTCATAATTTACTCTCCAATTTTCAGCTTCCTAAAAAAGCCAAGGAAAAACCCACACACAACACAACAAAACCCCACATGGCTTACTTTCACAACAGAGCACATAAAGACACTACCTCAAAGAAACTCAACCCAGGCTTTTGTAACTGGGCTCAAAAACCAACTCTAAATCCTAGATCAGGGTAGTAAATGTTTCAGTTTTAAAAGAACATTAACCTCAACATCGAATGATAGCATTCATCTTGCTAAACAGGTGGATTATCCCTTCTTTGAGTGTCTACACTTTACCCATGATAAAAAATGCTATTTACAACAGCCTACTCATAGAGCTTATGAAATAATGTATTTAGGCTGTTCTAATTAGTGGAAGAAGACCTGTCAGTCTGACCTCAGTGCTGGGGAAGGTCATGGAACACATGATGTTGAGTGCTACCATGAAGCACATGCAGGAGAACTGGGTGATCAGGCTCAGTCAACAAGGGTTCACAAAAGGCAGGTCTTGCCAAACTAACCTGATCGCCTTCTATGACAAGGTGATCCGCTTACTGGATGAGGGAAAGGCTGTAGATGTGGTCTGCTTTGACTTCAATAACACCTTTGATACAGTTTCTCACAGCATTCTGCTATGGAAACCGTCAGCCTCTGGCCTGGACAGGCACACACTCTCCTGGGTGGAAAACTGGCTGGATGGCCAGGCCCAGAGGGTGGTGGTAAATGGAGTTAAATCCAGCTGGAGGCCAGTTACAAGTGGGGTTCCCCAGGGCTCAGTGCAGGGTCCAGCCCTGTTCAATGTCTTTATCAATGACCTGGATGAAGGCATTGAAGGCCCCCTTAGCAAGTTTCCAGATGACACTACACTGGGAAGAAATGTTGATCTGCTGTAGGGTAGGGAGGCTTTTCAAGGGGATCTGAACAGGCTGGACCACTGGGCTGAGACCAGCGGCATGAGGTTTAACAAGGCCAAATGCCAAGTCCTGCACTTGGGGCACAACAACCTTGTGCAGTGCTAGAAAGCTGCCTGGAAGAGAGGGACCCAGGAATGTTGGTTACAGCCGTCTGAATAAGAGCCAGCAATGTGCCCAGGTGGCTAAGAAGGCCAATTGAATCTTAGCTCGGCTCAGAAATGGCATGACCAGCAGGTCCAGGGAGGTTACTCTGTCCCTGTACTCGGCACTGGTGAGACCGTACCTCGAATATGGTGTTCAGTTCTGGGCCCCTTACCACAAGAGAGATGTTGAGGTTCTAGAGTGTGTCCAGAGAAGAGCTACAAAGCTGGTGAAGGGGCTGGAGAACAAGTTTTACGAGGAGCGGCTGAGGAAACTGGGGTTGTTTTGCCTGGAGAAGAGGAGGCTGAGGGGAGACCTAATTGCTCTCTACAACTACCTGAAAGAAGGTTGTAGAGAGGAGGGAGCTGGCCTCTTCTCCCAAGTGACAGGGGACAGGATGAGCGAGAATGGCCTCAAACTCCACCAGGAGAGGTTCAGACTGGATATCAGGAAAAAAACTTTCACAGAAAGGATCATTGGGCTGCCCTGGGAGGCTGAGTCACTGTCCCTGGAGGTATTTAAAAGGCAAGTAGGTGAAGTGCTCAGGGATATGGTTTAGTAGTGTACAGGTATGGTCTGACTCTATGATCTTTCCAGTCTAGTGATTCTATGATCTTGGGCAGATGATATTTTCATATGATCCCTGCAACACTTTGCAAGCATTGACCAAGTCTATGAAAGAGATGGTACTCCGTCATAACCAATCTCAACTTCTCCTAAAAAGCCATTTAGAAACTTAAGTGGGGAAATTGAAGGAATTCTACACATAGGCTTTCCAGTCTATTAGATACTCCCTACAGATCCATGGCTCCAACTTTTAAGCCTGTTCAAAATCAAAAGAGCAATCAATAAGTACTAGAACAAGAAATAGGATTGTCACAGCTCTGTAAAAGCATGAACAAGAGTACGCTCATTTGTTTGCAGTCTCCTTTGGGAACCGAATCTGATTTCTGAGTTGTAAATAAAAGACTCAGTATTTAAATAGCATATATAGTAATAAATGGTCCAGATACTCAGCTTATGCATATTTTTGTAAACTCTATGGACTATTAGATAAAGATAGCAAGGAGTACTGTAACTAAACTCTGATTTCTTACATGTATAGTATCAGACAGGATAGTCTCAAGTAACTTAAAGAAAACAACATTGTACATTATTGACAAAAAAATAAGTTTCAAAATAAATTAAGTTTAAAATTTTAAATTGTTATTTCCTTTGCTTTTTAATGAAATGTTATTACTGCCTTGATAACAAGAAAGTCAAGAGTAGTAGAAAGCTTTCCAGCAGTTGAGCAGCAATATTTACTCAGTTTTCTATGATAATGTCCAAGTATATACACACATTTGCATTTTTCCTTTCATTAAATGGATATCCTGATTTTACGATATAGTCATGTTTCATCTTAAATTAAACAAAAAATCATACAAAATATACAATAGAAGAACAGGCTGCTGCTGGTGTGTTTAGGTTTCCCTTTCATAGTGTTTGTTTATTAAACTATTGAAGAGTCAGACTTCTGTTTATAACCAGAAAACGTGTTTTAGATTTATTCTGAACAAAGATGTCCTTCAAAAAAAAAACAAACAAACAAACAAACAAAAAGCAATGGCAGCTACAGAGAGAACCCTAATTTGCTCCAAAATGCCTAAGAACATACCTCCGAATTAGAGCTATTTCCATTCATAAGGACTCTTCCAATAATGCTTTTCATCATAGCATGATCTAGAATGAATTAAAATAGCTAATTAAGAATTTCCTGTATAAAACAAGTATTTTTGCAAACAAACAGCTGAATAGGCATTACCCACCCTGCTCCCTTCCCCTATTTTTAAAGTATTTAGCAAAATACTGTTGTGGGTTGTTTTCCTTAAAAGCAGTTCATTCCCCCCCCCCCCAGTTACTGAAAAAAAAAAAAAAATCAAGAGATCACAAGGAGGACAAAGGTCAATACAGATACATACCAACTAATGGGTTTTTTCTTATGTCAAGTACCACTAATGTTGTATTAGTTTGAAGTGCATCTAATAATGACCTTGCTCCTTCATTGGATATTCCACACTGCTGCAAATCAAGCGCTAAAATGTTTAAGGACATAAAAAAAATAGTCAGTAGCACAATAGGCAGTCAATAACTAATACAATTAAGACACACTTGCTGAAAACATCCATTTCATAGACCATGAAACATGAGAAAAGAGGACGATAACAGCAACTTGTAAAGTTGCGAGTACTACTTTCAAAGAAGAAAACTAGAAATTTGTATCAGTATTAGAGATTAACATCAAGAAATAACTCTTACACAACTGCAGAGGAATGAATATAAACATCACAGTTAAAGTCACTCTTATTAACAGCACTTAGTAGACATAATATTTCCAGACACCAATTAATTTAACTGCTCAAGGTTACATCATACATAAAACCACACAACTCCTGTCTAAGAAGTCCAAGTTAGTGCTTCTAGAAATTCATTGCTTGCACACATCAGTTAGTTACGTGGTCACCATGAAACAGTATTATTATGGCTTTGACATTTATTTCATGTTGTGCAGGCATAGTGTCATAGAACGGCTGAGGCTGGAAAGGACTTCTGGAGGTCAACTTGCTGAATGCCCCTGCCCAAGCAGGCTCTCTTAAAGCCCAAAGCCATGTTCAGACAGCTCTTAAAGACCTCCAAGGATAAAGACTTGATAACAACTTTGGGCAACCTCTGCCACTGTTCATCATCCTCAAAGTTAAGAAAATGTTTCCTACGGTTCAGGAGAAATCTTCAGTGTTTCAATCTGTGCCCTCTTCCTCTTGTCATATTACCAGGCACTATGGGAAACAGGCTGGCTCCATTTTCTTTGCAGCCTTCAAGTATTTGTACTGCTTGATGAGACCCGCCCTGAGCTTTCTCCAAGACAAACAGTTCCAGTTCCCTCAGCCTTTCTTTATCATATCAGAGGCCCTTTCTGGAACTCTCTGCAGTACCTCCAGTTCTCCTGCACAGGAGAGTCCAGGTGTGGCCTCGCCAGTGCCAATCAGAGGGCAAGGATCACCTCCTTCCCTCCATCTGTTTGCAAGTCTCTGCCTGATGCAGCCCAGGACACCATTAGCCTTCTTTGCCACAAAGACACTTTGCCAGCTGATGGTAAGATTGTTGCCCACCAGGACCTGCTCTCCAAAACTGCTTTCCAACCACACAGCCCCCAGTGTGTTCTGGTGCGTATGGTTATTCCTGCCCAGTTGTAGAACTTTGCATTTCTTTTTGTTAAAATTCATGAGGTTCACATCAGCCCATTTATCCAAGCCTGTTGAGGTCCCTCTGGATAGCAGCACCTTCCCAGGGATCCAAGTAAGGCTGACTGGCCTGTAGTTCCCTGGGTCCTTCTTCCCAGTCTTCTTGAAGATAGGAAGGACACTTGCTATTCTTCAGTCCTCAGGCACCCCTCCCAGTCACCATGATCCTTCAAAGATTGCCAATGGAAGCCTCAAAATTACATCAGTCAGCTCCCTCAGTACTCGTTGATGCATCCCATCAGTGCCTGTGAACTTCTCCACATCTGGTTTGCTTAAGTATAGTCTAACCTGACCCCTTTCCATCAATATGAATGTTATCTGTACAAACAGGTAAGTATTTGATTCCATGTACAGAATGCCACCGGTCTCCTTGTACAGATACACTGTAGAATAAATTACTTCTCCAAAATACTAGTGGACAATACTAGACTACACAATAGTATTCAGACAATTGACAATTCCAAAGAGGAAAAGATTTTTATTTTTTTTAATAAGATTACACTTTTCTAGCTAAACAGTGACTTACCCTTCTGGCCACATTTGCTATAACTGATGATTTTAAGTTTTCTGCCTCTGATTACTAGTATCTCAAGAGTCAATATTTCACAATACCTTTTAGCCAAAGGTCCTCTCCTATACAATCTGCAAAGGCATTCGCTCCTCCATCTCCAACAAGCATGTTGCAGTTGAAAGTAATCCGTCTCAAGCCAGCCATATAGTCAAGGTCAGGTCTCCTGTAGCGCAGACTTTCAGCCCAAGCTTCACCATGTCTTTTCATTGCCTGATGCTTTGCAAACAAAGAAGCTGTTAAGTAAGCGCAAAGGCAAAGCCATTATTGATGACAAGATCATAAGTTAATTTTGTTTGAAACTGACATTTAATAGCTTGAGTGATGATATAAGCAGTTATACCATTCCTGAGTTCAAGAAACACAACTAATTTTTAAACATTACAGTTCAGTCATATTTGTTCTGATCATTCAATATGCAATGCAAATTAAATACGTCTACAAAACATCTTGTTACATTCTTTTGGCAAACAAGACACTTTGAATGCATCTATAACAGGGAACAGTCACTAGGAAATAATGTGCTTTCATGCAAACCAATGTTAATATTAGAACATTGTACTAGTCACAAGCTTATTGATCAGTTAATTAGGAGCTTCTAAATGGTAAATTCAAGTACTTTTAAGCAATGCTTAAGAATACTTAAGACATTTTTTCAAAATTTGTGACAGTGAAAGAAGCCTTCCCATAAACATGTCAGGCATTTACACCCCTAATTCCCATTTACAGAAAAACATATTAATCCAAACTGTTATTTGTTTAACTGATGTTTACTAAGAAATACTGCATTTAAATTCCACACCACTAAACAAAGCTGCTTTTGGCACACAAAGTCACACAATTTAGAAGGACTATTCACATACTTAAATTCAATATTCACATACTTAACTTCAATATTCACATATGCTGTTCACAAAGTGCTTTGATGGATTTAAATCTTGAAAGCAGCAGAAGAAAAAGTCAAGTATTTTTGAGCTCTTGTTAGGATTCTTTCGAAGAAAGCTGATTAAATTACCTTCAATACATTTGATATATGTTCCGCCCCTCGCCATGTGAGATTGCACCCTGTGAAATTTACATATCTGATAGTAGCTGAATTCTTTACACTCTGACAGATTGCTGGAAAGAAAAACATGCATGTTATTTACACACATCACAGCCAGACTATCAGAACACGTTGTTTCACTGCCATGTTAAGAAGCTGAACCAGCTTTAACAGGCAAAAGCCTCAACAAAGAAATACAAAGCATGTTTTAAATAAGGTTCTGTAAGCCCATATATTTCGAACACAAGAGTTCAGCAAACACTATCTGAACAAGCCTGAACATATTTTATTTCAATTTGTTGTTTTAAATAAAACATAACCATCATTATAGAATCATAAAATCACTAGGTTGGAAAGGACCCACTAGATCATCGAGTCCGTATGGCTATTTACTAGCATGAAGTGAGAAATCCAAGCCTTTTCATGTAGTTAAGTCATGTACAATGAAGTGACGATTGCTATTTTAATCACAATATAAATTTTAAACAGGAATGGAAATACTGAAAAAATTAACTTACCTATCTAATAGACTAAAAAAGAGACAAGCATATTTACAAATTTTTGATTCTCAACTTACTTTCTAATCCTCCATCTCCAATTGGACAGTGGGCTAAAGAGAAACTCTCTAGAGATGAAACTGTGGCCAAGCCCTTCAGGAAAAAAAAAAAAAAAGGTTTGTTAAGTGGCTTGAAAAGCAAAAAAAAAAACCCCAACAAAACTTTGATCAAGTAATCAAAACTGTTCAGAACTCTCTATACTCCCCAGCTCTAGGAAGTTCAGAGAAAGGTCAAAACAAGCCAACCTTTCATTTCTTTGTCACAAGAAGAATCAATGCCCATGGGCAACAAGCGGCAACCTCCTTTACCAGAACCCCTCTAAAAGTGAACCAGAGTCTTCCATTAACACATTTTTAAGACCCTTTTTTAACTCCTTGGTGTTTCAAAACATTCCTACTGTCATGTAAATGTACAGTAGCTTCAGTCACAAGTACAAGTTACACACCCCAAACACATGGCAGAGACGTTGCTAGAAGCCTACTAACAACATTCTTCATGCATCAGGACAAGGGAGGGTGTTGCCAGGTTCAGCAAGACTAGGTTGTATTAGATCCCTCAACAGAATCATAGCACAAAGATATCTTAGTAGTGGAACACTCTCTTCTAGGAGAAATATTTATAAAATGTAGTTGCTACTTCTCTACATTCTAAGCATATTTTCCATTTATTTGTATACTAATATGCTCTCACCTTTGTTAAAAGTACTAGATCTCTCTCTCTCAGAAGCAAACCCTGCAGTTCTAATTTCTTTAGTACACCTGATATACTAAGACAGCCTTTGATAGCTTTGCACAGTTGGCCAGTCAAGTCTTTTGATCGAATTGCTGGAATTCTTCTTCTAAAGTAAGTTTTGTATCTTTCAACACCTAGTAAACAGTAAAAATTAAGCATCAGTAAAATCCAGTCCCTATTGACTTAAAAGCCATCATAATCACACTTTGCTTTTTCACTGCTTTTTTAAAATAGAAATTTATAATTCCTTAGGTAATACAATTCCTCCCTCCATGTATGCAATCAAAGAAAACTTTTACGCAACAAATTGTGACATGCATACATTAATATGCATTATTTTGTAATTATTAATTATATTTATAATTAATTATATTTTATAGCTGTGATCACCAACCTGATTCTCCAAGACTCTGTTGATGAAAACTTCTTATTCCAATAGAAGTCAGAGTCTTATTATGCTTGATAGCATTCAGAAGTGGCACCCAATCAGCAGCTTTGATGCGATCTACAATTATATCAAGAGCACCCTGAGTCATGCTAGCCTTCACAGTTTTCAGTGGGACAGAGCCTTCAAGAGCACACAGATGTTCATAATGCGAGTAGAAATCCAGCATGCACTGTCTTCTTATTTTTACAGATTCAATCATTTCTTTTATGTGGTGTCACTCTAAAATGAGGGGGAAAAAAAACAGAGCTTTTCCAACGTAGAATTGATTTTGTAATACAGTCTCAATTCAACATGGATACCGAAAACACAAATACGTTCATGCATATTGTATAGTATTTGCATGTCTTCAATGTGGCAGCTAAAACATTGATGCCTTGTGATGCTTACCACACATGTAAATATAGCTGAATGAATAAGAGAGTGAAAGCCAACCAACACACCTGTATTTGTATTCTCCCACACAAATAAGTATACTCAAAACAGAAAAGGCCCAACATTCAAGCATTAACTGCTGTAAAGTTCTTATTTTCCTCATAAAATTTAACTTTGTAGTGTCAGGGTTTGCAAGCTCCTTAAAGCCTTGCACACTCCTTGATGCAACATCAAGGGATACAACTGACTATTCCATTCAGAACAAGTTGTAAGCTTCTCTGCTACTTCAAGGTAATGTCTAAACACAGAATGAAATATGCATGTTTTCCTAAATATTTTTGGTATCTCATACCTTATATACTTATCCCAGTAAATTTAGAAAAGCACTTTTCAGGTATAAGTTTTTGTTACACATAAGTATCCATGTAGCAAAACAGTACTAACACCCAATTACAATCTCTAAATATTGCTATGGCGTAGCTATTATGAGTAAGTAATTCCATGGTCTCAATAGGAATATTCACTAGCATATTTAGAGGATCCATTTATTTATCTATTTATTTACTGCTCAAGATAACAGGAAGTATCCCATAAGGGATATCAAACATTGTTCAGGTTGCAAACATTCTTTCATGTTGTTACAGACTAGATAGCTTCAGTTGATCTCCTGAAACACTCTGGGACAAGAATTACTGGACATGTGCAAATATGTGAGGCTAAACATTCGTAAGAATTTAGAAAAAAAAAACGTTATTCATATTTGGATTACTGAAACTGTAATAAGAACAGGAATAGAAACTCTAAATAGTTCTATGCCCTTTTATTTTGTCTATTTTAGCTCTGATTTACTAGCATTAGATAACAAACACACCATGGCCACAGGAACAGAAATTACTAAATTAAAATTGAACACTATGATTGATGATCACTTTCTGAAGTTGAAAAGTGCCACTGACTTCAGGTGATGTATCAATGCACAACATATTACCCTTTTCTCTCCAGAGCTTAAGCAATATTCTTTCACAGTGGCTTTCACTGCATCACGCGAATACCACACCTCCACCTAAAGTAATGAAAACAGATCCTAGCCCTAGCACTTAGGTTTAACACACTCTACAGCTAGAATGGAAAAGGGCCAAACTAATCAGACTAACAAAAACTTCCAGCTGAGAAACAGCTGTGTAAAGTAGAACTGTTGAGCATGGAAGTTAAATGCATCTAACACAACCTTAGAATACTAAACTATACAAGAATAAAAAGAAACAGAGCACATAGTAAAAACTGAGAAATCTAGTTCCATGGTAGCAGTTTTTAGAAAGCCGTAAGTTTATAGTGATTCAAAAAAAAAAACCCCAAAAACACCTGCTGGGCAAATTTTTAGGCCAGCAAAGGAACTCCATGCAAGTCCAAGACTGCCGATCACACACACACAATCACTCTCATACACACACAGAGTCAGTCACTCACTCACTCTCACACGGTCACTCATTCACACCCCTCTCCCCCCGGTCCCATCTAAGGGAGGAGGCTCCTCCCCCGCCCCCCTGCACCTCCCCCGCCGCCGCGATGACCCCGCACCCCTCACCAGCCGCTCACGCGCGCGGCCGCGGCTCCGGGCCGCTATCCCCGGCCTACTCCTGCCTTCTCACATTCAAAATGGCCGCGCCAACGGCGGGGCGGCCTCACTCCCCTGGCGGTCCCGCGGCGGGGCGAGGGGTGGAGCGTCCCCCTCGCGGCCCTCCGCACGTCCCTAAAGCACGAAGGGAGAGGGGCCCTGCGTGGGCCCTGAAGCACGGTCCCGCTCTCGCGCAGACGCCGCCAGGTGTGCAGTTTCAGGCAGAACGGCACGAATGTCCGTAGGCTGATTCCAGAATCTGCGGATCGTCCGTCGGTAGGGGGGGACGCCGGCTACTTAGGAAGAGATGACCGCAAACGGATGAGCGATCTGGTTATTTTAGAAATTACGCTTTTAGCCTGCTAAGCCCAGAAGCTAAGCAAGCTCCAGGGACATTGAGGCAGGTGAAGGTCCCTGGTGCGCTGCGGGATGTCCCTGGCGACAGCTGAGGCAACTCGAGTGGCCCGAGTGCTATAATCAAGTGTGCAATTTCAGCAAATCTGAGGTCACCGTCGGTACAAGTCGTTTTGCTGTGACATTTTGTGAATTGAACAAAAAGGACAAGGAACATGGGGCCGAAATGGGTGAAATGGCCACAGCGAGTTTTCATTTCTTGTCTGTATAGGAAAATGTTTCCAACGTTTATCCCTGTCTCTGAGTGGCACGCACCAAACACTCCAAAATAAAACTTAAATATTCTTTAAAATCTTTACTTTTAAATTTGCTGCTTTCGCCGCTTAGTTAAATCGCTTCTCTACAGGGAGGAGTAGGAACTACTTCACTGCTAGTGCACTTTAATTAGTGTATCCATACTCCCTTTCATACTTCTTCTAGAAATTCCTTTACTCATCTTATTTCTCTGGTCATTCTTTCCATTCAGCCAGGATTTTGCTCTTGTATAGGGTGACATCTACAAACCACAGTTAATCTACAAATCACAGGTGTGAGATGATAACCACATCTTCTAAAATCATTCAGGGGTGGAAGTCATAGGCACATCCCTATTTTAATTGGAAAATTAATCTAACATGCTTAATATGATATTTCAGAAGCAGTAACTTGGCTGTACCTTTAAAGCTATGAAAAAGGGAAAGCATCTGTGAAGATTACAGGAGGGACAGACCTGGTGTTTGCAGACATTGTATATTGGAGACTCTCCAGCCTTGCATTTTGTCAATTTCAATGCCAATTATGCTGTCCTCTGTAGAGACCAGGATTTCAAGTTGAATTTTGAATTACAGCAGCACTATCACAGCCATGCAAGTGAAACAAGAAGCTTATCTGTATGCAATTGATTGGTCATGTGCTGAGCACCAAGAATAAGCCTGAAATAAAAGCAAGATGAAGAGTGATTAGACTGTTAATACAACTTCTGTTATTTTGCGGCATGTCAGAACTATTATCTATGTTCTTTATTGGATATAGCCTTGGAACAATCACACTAGTTCTCTAAAACTGCAGACTGCATAGATTACAATTACATTATAATTAAAGGAGAATTTGTCTTGTCAGTAAATGGACATCTCCAAAGCTGAAACTTATAATATTGCAGAGAACCTATGGCAAGTTATTCCCTACTAGACTTTGTTTTCTTTGCAAAGTAATGCTGAGTGCCCCTTTCCCCAGCATTTGATTTATTGGTTTTGCTTTGCATTCTATTTACTCCTCTCAAGTTTAAAATTCTTTTTTTTCTTAAATCAAATTTTCATACACATAACACAGATCTGCCAAAAGGCCTGGCTACTAAGGAAGTATAAAAAATGTTCTACTGTGTGTGAATCATAGTGTAAGCTATAAATTCAGGCTTTATGCAGTAGGCAACTGTAATATATGTAATGATGAATGCATGGCTGATGTCTCATTCTGCATTCTAGTCTTTGTAGGGTAGTTTGTAGGCAACTGTGTGCTTTGAAAATAACAAATGTTTGGATCTTTGATCACTTGCTAAAAAGTTTGATAAAATATTGTCATCCTAGAATTGTTCCAGATTTCCAAAAAAAAAAAAATCAAATGAGGAAGTTATGACTACTTAAGCCTGAACCACAGTGAACAGGGTATGTACTACTCTCTCTCTTATTTTGCAAATGATAAAAAAAAAAAATATTACCTTCCTAACCCTAATATTGAAAAGTATTCAATTGTCTTCTGTGGTCACAGGCTTCCAGATAGTTACACTAGTCTCAGATACTTGATGTAGAAAGAAGACAGAAAATAAATGTATTGGACAATCAACTGTTTGCCCCAGTTGAGACTTAACAATACTTACTCAGAACACTAGAAACTCAGAAACTTAACAATACTTACTCATAACACTAGGGGCTGATTTACACTATTAGTGACAGACAAGATAGAATACAATGCATTTTTAATAGCCTTTCTTCACTTCTTGTTTCTGTTCATTGCTCTATTTAGAAGCAACAATTAGAACTCTTTTTATTTCTTAATAACTATCTGTACAGTTAAAATAGTATTTAAATGTTTTTAAGCATGTTTGCTTAAATATAACATATTACATGCTTGTAAAAGTATATGTATTTTAGGGTACGTAGATCTTGGAATAAGCCATTTTGCTTTATTTCTTTTATTCATGTAAAGTCATTGTCTGCAGAGCACTTCTGACAGTATTCTGACATTTTGAAGGTTATTTACTTAAATTTGTCTCATTAAAGCCTTAAAAAATGAGACTTTACTTTTTTACTGTAGTGTGTTTTGTTTTCTCTTTGGCTAGATTTCTCATTTGTGTGTAAAACATCCTATATTTTGTAATCATAAGTATGACCATTTCTTTCTTTTCCAGTCAGAGACAGTTGCCATTACTGTTTTACATCTTCAGAAATATGAAATGATTATGTGAGATACCACCTGTCTCTTCTTTAGAGAGCACTTCCAAACCAGACCTAATTCTGTCACTTTGGCAAGTGCCATCTTCTTCACCAGTCATCATATTGCTGAATTTGTTAAACTAATTCTTGTTCTCACTGTTTTCTTCCTGTATCTTTCTAGACCATATTCTTTTGGGATTGTGTTTGTTTAATGTATACTAATTCTAAATTTTAATCTAATTTAACACTGGAAGCTTTTGTCAGTCTCACTGTAGCCAATGTTAGCTTTCTCAAGGGCATCAGGAAGAAGAAAAATAAAGGGCTCTGCACTGTACCCTGTCAGCGAGCAGGCAGCAGATATTTTCTCTTTGCTTTATGAGGACACCTAGCAGGCATCCTGGTTGGTTGGTGTTCTTCCACATTATCCCCTACTGCAAAGTATGTGTTAAAGGAACAGCTTAACATTTTGTCTTTTTTTTTCTTGGTTTTGTTTTGTTTGTTTGTTTGTTTTTAAATTCTGTATTAGCCTTTTAAAGTCTGCTTCTAAGACTAAGTAGCTAGCAATTTTCCTCTGTTATGCAGAATGCCCGCTGGCATAGAATGCTAAGTGGCAAAAGGACAAAAACAAAATTTCCAGAACTATTTGAAAAAAGCTTTAAGAGCTGCTGCTGAGGCAATTCCTTCTAGCTTTTGTCCAAAAGCCTGAGAGGATACTTTGTTGCTAGGTGGCAATGTTCCTTTAGCAAATACGTATTGGTAGAGCTTGTAAATGTTCTTCCTAAGGCAAGGAGGAAATAATTATCTCATTGTGTCATCATTAGGCAGCTTTATCATGTTTTTCTTGAAGGCTCATGATTATATAATGGCAAGCGCACAGTGCTATTTATAATTTGCATTATACTGAAACAGGATACTCTAACCCATATGAAATACGTAAAACAAACCACAAATTCTCAGTGTCTAACTCGGGGCACTCCAGAGGCATGTCAAGTTAAAAAAAAAGAAAAAGAGTCATTGTTTGTGAATTTTCACAGTAAGGCACACTAAGAGATCCAAAGAGGTATGAAGCTTTGTATAAAGAAAGACATTCTTCTGATAATAAGCAATTGCAGAAAAACTCTTGAAACATGGAGTGGGCATTGAGGCTGAAGCAGTGTTACAGAGACACACTTTGGACAGCCTGAAACCAAGGAGAAAGAGAAAGTTGGCTACAATGTAAGCATAAAATACTTACAGACTAAGAAAGGGAAAAGAAAAATGCTGAGAATGCAAGGGTAAATATTGTTTGGTTTAGAAATCTTGAGCTGGATATAGTCCAAAGAGATTCAGTTCTTTTCCCTCTGCAATAGCCAGCCAGGCCATCCATTCCATGGATTTGCACCCTTTTTTTAGTAGAGTGGGAGCTCCAAGTCCATGTGATGAAGTCTGAATGCAAAGCAGAAGCTGTTTAGTGGAAATGGGATTTTTATCCTTTTGCCTACCAATAGCCTTCTTTTGTGTTCTCAAAAGGTCGGTTTCTAGCCTGCAGTATAATTTTGTTATTTCTTTACCTCTCACTGTCAGATATGGACAGAAAACCTTTTCTCTCTCTCTCCTTCTCATTCATAGTCTCCTTTTTAATTTTTTTTCTTTTCTGTTTTCAAAATTGCTTTTTACCTAAATCAACCATCTTGGTACAGAAGTCTTAGCAAATAAATCATTATTCCCCTCTAAGTAGAACTAACAACTATCTAAGATCAGTTAATCATACATATTCTGAGAGTCTTGTATCGTTATAACCTTAACAAGAAGCCACAATGAAAAAACACTAAGACAATTAAATGCCCCAAAGTTTGGAAATAACTAAAAAAAAATGTGAAGGATATAAAAAGAACAAAAATAGCAACACCATTTACCATCTTTTGAAATATATGACATATTAAATAACAGCTATTCCATATGTGTATATAATATTGTATACAGGATAAAATGCATAATATATATAATTATATACAATTGTATCTATAAGAATATAGATAATTGTATGTATAAGAATATAAATTAAATACGTAAGACAATATATGTGAAATAACATCATTTTTTTCTGTTGAAACATAATTAACTAGGTAAAATTTATGATATAATGAATGTATAAGAATATAACGCACTTCTAGCTAACTGTTATTGACTTTAGCTTCTCTCCCAGCCTGGAAACCATTAACTAGGCTTCACTGCACAGAGCCAGTCCTGCTGTTTAGATTCATTATAAAGACCTGCATTATAGTAACAGCTGTAATTACTTTATACTAATTTTGAAATACACAGTAATTCTGAATATCAGTGCTGAAGAAGAATGGAAAACATGGGTTTTCACTAGGGTAGTTTTCAGAAATGCTTTCTATCTGCTGATGAAATGTGGATTACAACAGACTCAATCACATAGAATTAAATGGTTGAAAGGAGGAATACTGTCTATCCTCATTCCAGCTTTGTAGTATTAATGCATGAGATAGTATTGCAAGTGGATCTTAATGCTGTAAGAACACAGAATTTTCCAGATAAAACATCTCCCAAGAAGCATAGATGGGAACTAAGACATCCAGGTAGCTAATGTACTTGACATTGTTTGGCACAGCCAGATTTCCCCTCTGAATGCCTGTGCAACTGTGCCCAAAGCTCAGGCAGAGGCAGCTAGCAGCACAGGATGTAGCAGGATATGGTTCTTACACAGCTTTCATTACCAGACCTGTACTTAGCTATACAGGGATTAAGCCAATTAAATTGAATTAATGCAAAATATTTACTGTGTAATTACAATAATAAATGTATTCTGTTCAGCTTTCCATCATTATTAGTTTAATCACTTCTGACATTTTACTCAATAGATAATGACTCCTTATTTTCTGCTAATGGCAAGTCTCCATGTGACATTAAACAAAGCTTGCTCAGACTCAGAATTTTTGTATACTTGCATAGTTCCTCTTTGGATTTGACAGATTTTCTATCAGAATAATCTACAAACTGTCTTATATTTCTAGATACAAGTTTCTTTCAAAAGGAGAGCTAACGACCAACAAAGATATTTGGAACTGGATAAATGTACTCTTAGTTTTGATCTAAAGTTGTAATGATTATTTTATCAAATTGCAGAAGGCTTTTATTAAAAGTTTATTAAAAAAATGAGATGTTCAGAACTTCTTTAGAAAATATTGCCTAATCGTCTGAAACTTCATAAGAACAGTTGGAAAGAGTATTTATTATATTGTATTGAGGTAATATTATCTACATATTTTACTAGATAATTCATAATTTCCCAAGGATGAATTAAAATTTCACCTTAGTAAGTTTTTTTGTAGTTTTGTAGATATCCATCTATAGTTGCACATAACTTTTAAAGTTTAGAGAAATGTGTATATATATATAGCTTTAGATCAGGATCTTTTGGGGCGATAACCTACTATAAAATCTGGATTATAATTTTTGCAACAGGATTACCTCACCTAATCCCATAATACTAAAAGTTACATAGGTTTAGTGAGCATTTTCTGTTATTTTTAGGTTTTGGTTGTTCTTAAATTTTCCTTGCAAATAGCTTTGTGTAAATAATTCAGCTAAATTGGAGGCCATTTTTTGAAAAGGTTGGATGAAATTCAGTGAAAGGGAAGGAAGTTTTTCTTGTTTTAATCAAATTCTACTCTTTCTTAAAAGTACTAAAATTGTCCTAAGCTAGACATTTCTATTAAGCTGCTCTTTCAGGTGAAGCTTACCAATTTCCACAAGAAAGTAAATTCTCAATGTAAATTTTTCTTCTAAATTAAAGATAATATTAGTGCTGTTTTTACTGGGCTTGTAAATTATACATTAAGATCTTAAGAAGCATGTATTTTATTTTGATTATTTTTAAAGAATCTTCCTAAAGCAACTTTTGCACCTGTCATCTGAGAAAAATGGTTTGCTAGTACATTATACTTATGAATGGCTCCCCAAATGTGCATCCTCTAGGCACCAAAAACATAGAAATTCACTCCATTTCATGAATATCTAGCCAACGCATAGAATCAGGCACTGAGTTTTCCAAAATGCAAGTAAGAAATGGTTAACTTCCTGCTAGTTATAAAAGCACAAAAAGAAAAGGAAAGGAAGCATGATAATTTTCTAATGTCAAAGAGAAAAAATTACATATACCAATGAACCTTTTATAGAATCAGAGAATCATAAAATAACCAGGTTGGAAGAGACCCACTGGATCATCGAGTCCAACCATTCCTATCAAACACTAAACCACGTCCCTTTGCACCTCATCCACCTGTGCCTTAAACACTTCCCTCGGCAGCCTGTTCCAGTGTCCAATGACCCATTCTGTGAAAATTTTTTTCCTAATGTCCAGCCTAAACCTCCCCTAGTGGAGCTTGTGGCTATTCCCTCTCGACCTGTCCTCTGTCACTTGGGAGAAAAGGCCAGCTTCCTCCTCTCTAGAGTCTCCTTTCAGGTAGTTGTAGAGAGTAATAAGGTCTCCCCTCAGTCTCCTCTTCTCCAGGCTAAACAACCCCAGATCTCTCAGCCGCTCCTCATAAGGCCTGTTCTCCAGCCCCTTCACCAGCTTTGTTGCTCTTCTCTGGACTCACTCCAGAGCCACAATACCCTTCTTGTGGTGAGGGGCCCAGAACTGAACACAGTATCCGAGGTGCGGTCTCACCAGCCTTGACTTGCTGGCCACGCCATTTCGGATGCAAGCCAAGATGCCATTGGCCTTCTTGGCCACCTGGGCACACTGCTGGCTCATCTTCAGTCAGCTCTCAACCAACACCCCCAGGTCCTTCTCCTCCTGGCAGATTTCTAGACAGATTTCTCCTAGTCTTTAGCACTACATAAGGTTATTATGCCCCAAGTGCAGGACCCGGCACTTGGCGTTGCTAAACCTCATGCCACTGGTTTCAGCCCAGTGGTCTAGCCTGTTCAGATCCCTTTGCAGAGCCTCCCTAGCCTCCAGCAGATCAACACTTCCACCCAGCTTAGTGTCATCTGCAACCTTGCTAAGGGTGCACTTGATGCCTTCATCCAGGTCATTGATAAAGACATTGAACAGGGCTGAACCCAGCACTGAGGCCTGGGGAACCCCATTTGTCACTGGCCTCCAGCTGGATTTAACACCATTTACCACCACTCTCTGGGCCCGGTCATCCAACCAGTTTTCCACCCAGGAGAGCGTGCGCCTGTCCAGGCAGGAGACTGACAATTTCTGTAGCAGAATGCTGTGAGAAACTGTGTCGAAGGCTTTACTGAAGTCCAGGAAGACTAAATCAAGAGCTTTTCCCTTGTCCAGAAGCCAAGGCACTTTGTCATAGATGGCGATCAGGTTAGTTTGGCAAGACCTGCCTTTTGTGAACCTGTGTTGACTGGGCCTCATCACCCACTTCTCCTGCATGTGCTTCATGATAGCACTCAAGATCACCTGTTCCATGACTTTTCCCTGACACTGAGGTCAGACTGACAGGCCTGTAGTTCCCTGGATCCTCCCCCTGACCCTTCTTGTAGATAGGCACAGCAATCAGCCAGTCTCCAGTCCAGTGGAACTTCCCCAGTCTTCCAGGACTGTTGGAAAATGATGGAAAAGTATTTGGCCAGCACATCTGCCAGCTCCTTCAATACTCTTGGGTGAATCCCATCCAGCCCCATAGACTTGTGGGTGTCTAGTTGGGCTAGCAAGGCTCTGACCACCTCCTCTTGGATCATGGGAGCCTCATTTTGCTCCTCTAGCTCCTCGGTTTGTACACAGAGGGAACAACTTTCTTTACAGTTAAAGACTGAGGCAAAGAAGGTATTAAGTACCTCAGCCTTTTTCTCATCCCCTGTCACTGTTGTTCCTTCTGCATCAAATAGGGACTGTATGGTCTCTCTAGTCCTCCTTTTATTATTTCTATATCTATAGAAAGATTTTTTGTTATCTTTCACAGACTTTGCCAATCTGATTTCTAGTTGAGCCTTGGCCCTTCTGCTTTTTTCCTCTACACAATCTCACTCCCTCCTGTAATCCACCCAAGAGGCCTGACCCCTCTTCCAGAGCCCATAAACATTTCTCTTCTTCTTGATATCACTCAAGATCTCTCTGTTCAACCAAGTTGTTTTTTTCCCCTGCTGGCTTTTTTTTCCAGAACACAGGGATGGCTTTCTCCTGAGCTGCTAGGATTTCCTTTTTGAAGAGCTCCCAGCCCTCATGGGCTCCCTTGCCCTTAAGCACTGTCTCCCATGAGACTTTTCCAACCAGCCTTCTGAAGAGTTCAAAGTCTGCCCTCTGGAAATTTAACGCTACTGTCCTGCTAACCACCCTCTTCACTTCACCTAGAACAGAAAACCCTATCATCTCATGATCACTTAGTCCTAGGCGTCCTCCTACTGCCACATCCCCCACAAGGCCTTCTCTGTTCACAAACAGCAGGTCCAGGAGGGCACCTTCCCTTGTTGGTTCATTCACCTGCTGTGCAAGGAAGTTGTCTTCCACACACTCCGGGAGCCTCCTAGACTGCTTCCTTTCTGCTCTATTTTACTTCCAGCAGATATCAGGAAGATTGAAGTCTCCCACAAGAACAAGAGGCATTGATCTAGAGATTAACCCCAGCTGTTTATAGAAGAGATCGTCAGCTGCTTCTCCTTGGCTGGGTGGTCTGTAACAGACTCCCATCACAAAATCTACCTTCTTATGGGCTCCTCTGATTTTAACCCACAGGCACTCAATCTCCTCATCGCCACAATCTATCTCAACAGTGTCCAAGTCCTCCCTTACAAAGAGGACTAACCCACCTCCTCTCCTTCCCTTCCTATCCCGCCTGAAGAGTTTATACCCCACTATAACTGCACTCCAGTTATATAAGTCATCCCACCACATTTCTGTGATGGCAACAACATCATAGGCTCCTTGCCCTACGACAGCTTCCAGCTCTTCCTTCTTATTACCCATGCTGTGTGCATTGGTGTAAATGCACTTCAGCTGAGCTGCCGAGCCTTCAGCCCTCTTAGAGGGAACTGAGTGTGTTCCCAATTGCCTGGTAACTGGAGTAGCTAGCGCCAGAGTGCCCGTATCTCCCTTACCACCCCTAGGTGTGTTCACCCCCACTTTCTATGTGGTGATGTACTGGTGGTCCTTACCAGCACACCCTCTCTGAATCATTAGTGCCCTGTGTCCAGGCTTGCTCCTGTCTAGCCTGGTCTTAACCCCCTCCCCCTTCACATCTAGTTGTTATCTTTTGCAGAGCCAGTTTTCTTTCCTAATATAAAAGCAATTTAACTTTTATGATGTGTCAGACATACAAGCAACAAAGTAGTGAACTTGCATCATTTTATCCCCAATTTAATAAATTACAAACTATATTGTAATGTCATGGAGAGTATTACTTCCAAATACAATACTCAGAGAATGCTCAAATCTTCTGACCGCAAAATTAATTTTACTTCTTGAGAGAAGTTGTTGGCTAACAAATCATAGCAAGGCTCTCTAATTTAGAACCAGATTAATTTTTTCTGCACATTAAGGTCCAGCCAGAACTAGATATGGTTGGATAAATAATGAAAGGATAATATTTTAAGATAGAATTTAAAGAACAAAAAGCACAAATAAAGCAAAACCCAACCCTATTCGAGACAGTCTGCTTCAACTTCTAATATCTCCACCTGAGATTTCAGTGCTGTCAGGGATTGAATATTTTATTGCTAATAAATTAAATAAAATTTCACTTCAGAAATTAATAAGAATCAATAAATGGTCATCCCTCACACTGAGAACACAATTATGTAGGTATAAAAGCTTGGTGCTTTACTGTGGTTTACTCCTTTTGTACTCTCCCGTCATCCACAGTGGTTTTATTAGGCCTGTTGGGGAGGACATTCACATCTTGCCCTTTTGCTCTTTATTACTGATCTGTAGCACAGTTCTTAATGTAACCCATTTTCTGAAGCTGCTCATGTTGTCTGCCACAAATTCAACACTTGCTATGTAAGAACTTTCATTTTATACACAAAATTTCCAGGTTGTTTCAAAAAATGTCTCTTAGTTCTGCAAATGTGGAATTTAGGATGCAATGGTTCTGCATGCTGTTGGGAGAACACCCTTATAGTTTTGTAAAATGCAATCATACCCTCCACCACGCCTATCTTCGTCAAACTGAAGTCCTCATCCTTCTAATTTGTTCTTGCAAAGAAGCTGTTCCATTGCATGGCTGTTTTAGTTGTCTTTCTCTGAGCTTTCTCTAACTCACTATATCCTTGAGATGCAGAAAACGGAACTGGACATGGTGCATACAACCCATGGGCTTACGTAGGTTTCAACTGCAAGAAGTCGCCTCTAATCTGTTTTCAGCACATTTTGGTGATTATCAGCATCCTGTTGTACTTTCAGCTGCAAATGTGCTGTGGGCCAGTGATTTCAAAGAGATACCTGTGATGACTCTCAGAACTCCCTCCTGAGTTGTACGTTTGAATTAAGAATTCTAAAAGCATTTAACTGCTTTCATGTATCTCTCATTCTGAGCAAAATAATGTTTTCAGTACTGAATTTTCTTATACTTCTGCAGTCAAACAGAATAAAAGTCCATGAATACTAATTTTAAAGCAGGACACAGAATAGGAATTACCTCCTTTGTGGCAGTCTGCATCCTTGGCCTACACTTCATGGAGAGCCATTTGTGTGAGTTCAGTGGTACTGGATTTGCAGAAGGTGAAAGACAAAATGATAACAGTAAAGATTTTAATGTAATATAGAATGAGTTTTCTTAATATAAAAATACTTTTATTTTTATTTGCCATGAATCTCTAACATTATGTTGGCTGCTGCTTCAGAGGCCAGACAGCACTACTCAATGTATCAATCTAACGTGTAACTATTTAAAAGAGCCTGAAACAACACAGCTTTGGATTCTCTTGGCTAGATGAAGCAGTCTAGATGAAATAGAAAATGACAGAAGAATTTTAATATTATTAATGTTCAAGAGCTTCAGAGGAGTTAAGTTTTTCAGAAGCCAAAGCTGGTATTATTATTAGTAGTAGTAGCAGTAGTACACATATATTCAATACAATCCAAACTGAAAAGCTGAACACAAAATAGATAAGGACGCTTCATCTGTTACAGTAAGAAAGAAAAGTCTGCAATTCTGCTTGAACTTTCTCAAAATGACATATAGGAAACTGGAAGACTGAGACTTTAGCAATTAAATGCAGTGTATCTATGGTTGATGGCATTTAGAAAACACTAAGAGAAACATCCTATTTTCCCAAAACAGTAATATTTTTCAGAATTGTAGCCAAGGACAAACACATTTTCACAACAGTGGCATATAAAGACAGAGTAACATTTGCTTGATTCAGAAAAAAAAAAGTAGTCCAGTAGCCAGCCAATCTTAGGTTTATTGTTTGAAAAATACTAAAGAACAAAATCTGGCATTGCAGTCAGTGCATGTGGAAGAATGAGAGTGTGTAGTAAAGGAGTGGGAGTACAGAAATATGTGTCTAGGAGTAAAGAAGTATAGGAGTAGGAGTATAGAATATGCTGTGCTAGTTTTGAGATGGTATTTGTTTGATGGTACCTAAGAATTACCTATAAATATTTTTGAACAACAAGTAAATAACTTTTTTTTCCTTGTTTGCACTGCTAATAATGTCTCAGTTTGGAAGTAGATTGTTCTTCTCTCACAGATTTTTTCACTGTGTTCCTCAATACCAGTTCATGCCCTTTTCTCCTTCTTGCAGCTCCAACACTGTGTTTCAGTTTTCTCTAGAGAAGTCATAAATAAATCATTGTGACAGCAGAGAAAATAATCTAACACAAATGGTGTTTGTGTTCTCCAACATGTGTTATAAATTCACTATATAAACATGTACCTTTAGTGGTTTTTATGTTACTTTATTAACCGATCACTTTGTTTACACTATTGAGCACCAGCTTGTAATCTGCAAGTTCAAATCCCCTACCCACAAGGAACACTGTAGATACAAACCATGCTGACACTATTTCTGGTGCAGTTTGATCATATAGTGACACAGGAGGTTTTAGCCACTATTTAATTATTTAGTTGTTATATATAGTGCCTGCTTATTTTACATCATCACCAGAGAAGACATAAGTTTTACTGTGGCATGTGCCCTAATGCACTACGCTGTAGGCACTGGGTTGACCAAGGCTGGCTGCCAAATACCCATCCAGCTGCTCTTTCCTCCACAATAGGACAACGGGAGACAAAATCAGAAGGAAAAGCTCATAGGTTGAGGTAAAGACAAGGCAATTGCTTACCAGTTACCATCATGGGTAAAACAGACCCAGCACAGCTAAGATTAATTTGCTGCCAATTAAAAAGAGTATGATAGTGAGAAACAAAGAAAAAGGCTAAAAAAACTGTCCTGCCCACCTCTCCTTCTCCCTGGGCTCAACATCACTCCTTCATTCCCAACTCTTGTCCATCCTCCAACCCCAAGCAGCACAGAGGAATGAAGGTTCTCGGTCAGTCCAGAACAACCCATCTCTGCCACTCCTTCCTCCACATAATAACCCTCTGCTGTGGCAAAGGGTTCCTGCTACAGGACACAGTCCTTCATTACCTATTTCATTGTAGATCCTTCCATGTGGTACAGTCTTTCAGGAGAAGACTGCATCAGTGCGAGTTCCCCACAGGCTGCAGATCCTGCCAGAAGCTTGCTCCTCTGCGGGCTCTCCACAGGCTGCAGCATCACTCAGAGCACAACCACCTGCTTTGGTGCAGGGTCCTCCACAGACTGCAGGTGAATCTCTACTCCACTTCCATCACTGACAAACAGTGATGTTTGCTGTGCCCAGATGTCCCCTGCAGGGGCTCAATTGGAGCCAGCTGGAACCAGTCATTTCTGGCACTGGGCCATACTGGGCAGCCCTTGCCACTCTTCACAGGAGCTCCACAGGTCCCTGATGCCAGCACCTGGGCACTGAACCCTGTACACCATGACACAGCCCCTGCCTCAAGAAATGACGTGGCACAAACACACATACAATTTGTACCTGATGGATTTGGTGGCCTCTAAACTGTAGAGACATGGATTTGATGGACCTCTTGGTGGATACTGAATTGGCTGGATGGTCACGCTCCAAGAGTTGCTGTCAATGGCTCAGTGTCCAAGTGGAAGCTGGTGAGGTCAGTATTGGGACTGGTGTTGGTTAACATCCTTGTTGGAGACATGGACAGTGGCTTGATGCACCCTTAGCAAGAGTCTGCCAGTGACATCAAGCTGTGATAACCAGGTTGGAAGAGACCCACTGGATCATTGAGTCTAACCATTCCTATCAAACACTAAACCATGCCCCTCAGCACCTCTTCCACCCGTGCCTTAAACACCTCCAGGGAATGTGAGTCAACCACCTCCCTGGGCAGACTGTTCCAGTACCCAATGACCCTTTCTGTGAAAAATTCTTTCCTAATGTCCAGCCTAAACCTCCCCTAGTGGAGCTTGTGGCCATTCCCTCTCGTCCTGTCCCCTGTCACTTGGGAGAAGAGGCCAGCACCCTCCTCTCTAGAGTCTCCTTTCAAGTAGTTGTAGAGAGTAATAAGGTCTCCCCTCAGTCTCCTCTTCTCCAGGCTAAACAACCCCAGATCTCTCAGCCGCTCCTCATAAGGCCTGTTCTCCAGCCCCTTCACCAGCTTTGTCACTCTTCTCTGGACTCACTCCAGAGCCTCAACATCCTTCTAGTGGTGAGGGGCCCAGAACTGAACACAGTACTCGAGGTGTGGTCTCACCAGTGCCGAGTACAGACGGAGAATAACCTCCCTGGACCTGCTGGACATGCTGTTTCTGATACAAGCCAAGATGCCATTGGCCTTCTTGGCCACCTGGGCACACTGCTGGCTCATCTTCAGTCGGCTGTCAATCAACACCCCCAGGTCCTTCTCCTCCTGGCAGATTTCTAGACAGACTTCTAGTCTGTAGCACTGCACAGGGTTGTTGTGCCCCAAGTGCAGGACCCAGCACTTGGCCTTGTTAAACCTCATGCCATTGGTTTCAGCTCAGTGGTCCAGCCTGTTCAAATGCCTTTGCAGAGCCTCCCGACCCTCCAGCAGATCCACACTTCCACCCAGCTTAGTGTCGTCTGCAAAGTTGCTAAGGGTGCACTCGGTGCCTTCATCCAGGTCATTGATAAAGACATTGAACAGGGCTGGACCCAGCACTGAGCCCTGGGGAACCTCACTTGTAACTGGCCTCCAGCTGGATTTAACACCATTTACCACCACTCTCTGGGCCTGGCCATCCAACCAGTTTTCCACCCAGGAGAGCGTGCACCTGTCCAGGCCAGAGGCTGACAGTTTCCATAGCAGAACACACTGGAGGGGAGGAATGCCATCCAGATGGACATTGACAGACTTGAGAGATGGGCCTGTGCACACCTCATGAAGTCCAACAAGGCCAAGTACAAGTTTCTGCTCCTGGGTCAAGGTAATCAATCACAAATAGAGGACAAAGGATCAAGAGCAGTTCCAAGGAGCAGAGCTTGGGGTGCTGATTGATGAGAAGCTCAATATGAGCCAGCAATGTGTGCCTTTAGCCCAGAAAGCCAACCATATCCTGGGCAGCCTCAAAGGGATTGTGACCACCAGGCCAAGGGAGTTGATTCTTTTCCTCTGCTCTGCTCTTGTGAGACCTCATCTGGAGTAATGCGGTTCAGTTCTGCAGTCCTCAGCACAGAAATGACATGCATCTGTTGGAGAGGGTCCAGTGAAGGACCACGAAGATGATTGGAGGGTCACAAAGATGATCAGAAGCCTGGAGCACCTCCCATATAAGGACAGGCTGTGAGAGCTGGCCTTGCTTAGCCTAGAGAACAGAGGGCTCCAGGGAGGATTCATAGCAGCCTTCCAGTACTTCAACATGCCTATGGGAAAGCTGGGGAGGGGGTCTTTATCAGGGACTGCAGTGACAGGACAAGGGATAATGGTTTTAAGCTGAAAGATGGGAGATTTAGATTAGATTTTAGGAAGAAATTTTTTACTGTGAGGGTGCTGAGGCACTGGAACAGGTTGCCCAGAGAAGTTAGGGATGCTGCATCCCTGGAGGTGTTCAGGGCCAGGCTGGATGAGACTAAGCAGCCTGGTCTAGTGGGAAGCGTCCCTCCTCACGGCAGGGGGAGTTGGAACTGGATGATCTTTAAGGTCCATTCCAACTCAAACCATTCTATGATTCTATAATAATTCTAATTATCAGGATAATATAAAGCGCACAATGCTTCTGAATCTTTAATGGATTTATTCTGAAAAGAAAGCACAGTTTTTTTTTAATGGCTATATATTCTTAAAGATAACTGTTATTACCTGATTAAAAATTAGCCTAACAATATTCAAGAAGCATTTGGACAATGCACTCAGACACATAGTGTGAATTTTGGGGTTTTCCTATTCAGGGACAGGAGATGGACTTGATGATCCTAGTGGGTCTCTTCCAACTCAGGTTATTCTGTGATTCTGCAAATAACAGAGACAAATAGAAGCAGGAACAGTGCTCCTGGAGACAATATACAGAAAGTGGTAATAATAATGTAATTCTCTCTGCAAGGAACGGGCTAATTGAGAAAACAGCTACTGAGCATTGTATTTCCAGCCAGATCAGAAGAGCAAAGAAAACTCAGAAATACAATGAGTGATCAATATATAAAGTAAATAGAAGTAACAGCCTGATTTTTAATATAAAACGCTCTTGACAATAAGGTACATAAAGTTGCCACCACAGTTATTTCTAAGAGATTGTACTGCTAATGACTCAGTGAATGCACATCCAGAATAGTACAAGGTAAGGTGCACTGTGACAGCAGTACTTTCTTGAGAAGACTATTTCCTACAGTCATTGACCCAGGATCAGCTGCTCTAATCTGAGTGTTTTAGAAACTGTTGGGGAAACCCAAGAAAAGCCATGTCTATTTCCAACCACATTTGCTCAATACTTGTCTTTCAAATCTGTCTTTCATCCTGTTTCACTCTTTTTTTAGTGTTAAGTTTTCTTTCTAATCCTAGGCTTTAGTAATTGAGTTAATTGAGAAACTAGCATTTAATTTTGTGGGAAATTAAGAGCTTTAACTGCAGGATGATGCTTATTTATCAGACTGGTGACAGTAACTATTCAACTTTTTTTTTCCCCAAGGTCTGTTGATAAGAAATATTCCTTTTCTTTTTATGCAAATTAATCGAAGTTATTATTTGTTTTGGTGCTGCAACTGTGATTTACCATTTAAGAAAATGTCTTCCTGTACCACCAAAAAGGTAATGTAAGCAGTATTGAAATTGGAGAGTTCACTGTGTTCACACATTTTCCTGAACAGCAGAAAGCTGGGAATTTGGCTAATATTTGTCCAATACTGGAGAGCTACTTCTATTGACCCAAATAACTACCTTTCAAACAAGAAAATAAATTAGAAAAAAACAAATACAAATTAAAAGATATGAGAAAGTACCTTAAGAAAAAAGAAGGTTCTGGACAAGAACCTGGAGCACAGTTGTGAGAAATCCCCATGTACCCTGTGTGGTGAATAAGCAGCCAATGAACAGACACATTTAGTCTGGAATTTCAAGGGAATGGCCCCTGGCCATTCAAGTAGCCAGATACTGTAATCTGCTTCCAGCAGTGGAGGCAGAAGTTATTTGTTACACATTGGACCATCAAGTATTTATCAAAGGGGTTACCCTGAATCCCCAACAGCAACAGGAGCCTACAGTGTGATCCAGTGAGTCATGATCCCAGGAAATAACCCAAATCTACATTCCTATCTTCATGTTTTTATATTCAGAATTAGCATAAGGAAAGAAAGGTATTTTCAGATGAAGATTTACTGTCTGCTTTTTAAACCATCCAATTGGCATTTTCTATAATTAGACTCCTCTTTTTCACAGTACAGCTAGATTTAAGACCATGGTCAGGTATTTTATTTAAATTCTTCAATACCTACATATGAGAGGAGTTGTTTGGAAGACAAGCCAAGCTCTTTTGCTTTGGCTTTTATCTTTGGAGCTATACTTCTCTAGCAAAACACTTAAACAATCACTTCACTTTTATGCATGCATGTAGATCTATTTGACCCAAGTGGAGTCCCCAGCTAAGTACTTTGCAGTTTTCACATTGTAGCCGATCCTTCATATTTTTATGAAGAGATAAAAGACCCAGAATAAGTGAGATTAAGAATAGCAGCTTGTTGCTGTATCATATGTAATAAAATACTTTTTAAATACTCACATTTGCATATTAATATTTTAAAACAAGTTTGTAGCACTATTCATTGCCACTTGAGGAACAGGTAGTCATGATTGCAGAACAGACATATTGATTAGTCCTTGTTCTTAGTGGGAGAAAAAAACACATTTGGTTATGGCCTGGATTAAAGTAGTTTATAAGAGGCTCCATTTTTTGGGGGTACAGAACATATTCTGAAAATGTCTTAAACTCTGAAATCCTAAACTGTTAATGCTATTACAGGTAACAGGAAAGACATTATTGGTTGAGCAACCTGTTTTCCCATGTATCAAAATATTTTTTTTTCATTTCAAAGGTAAAACCTCTGTGAGTCTCTTTGAGGCATTAATCAGAAGGTAATTCAGCACACTTGAATGCTTTTGTAATTTTGCTGAATTTTATATCCAAATATCACACTGACTAGTCAAAGACCGTAAAAATTTTTTGGTGGCATGTGGCCCCAAAAGTCTGTGTTTAAAAGTAAGCTCATCTTTATGATCTTTATTGTAACTCTTGAATAACAAATTCAAATAAGCCTCTATATGTGTCTTTAAAAATTGGTCATTGTGGAGAGTATTACAGAATGTGTCTCCTGAATATGCTTCTTCAGAGAAGAGAGCTTGTTAGAGGGTGTGAAGGTGGTAGATGCTAAAAGGCAATTGAAAAATGAACAGCCAAAAGGAAAACAGATCCTAAGTGCCAACCAAGGAAACAAGGTCATAAATCAAACAAGTCACATTTGCTTAGTAATAAAGGAGCTGCTAACTGATGGTGACATTTTACTAATAGTGATGCTTCTATAAATCTTAGGAGAGTTCTCTGTTCTTATTTGTAGTATGGATAAAGTTTTCTCTGAATTCAGTCTGTATTCCTGTTGAAGTGGCATACATGAATAAGAGAGGCCTTTGCCGTGGCAGACAGGGCTTCTCATATGTACTTCTCTTTACAACTACTATCAATTAGGGCTGGAATCCCACTGTACTAGACACTAAATACAATCACAGAAAAAAAGAAGTACACTCCTAAACTGTTCATTGCTGTCTATCCACATACATTACAAAGCAGACCTGGTACTGACACATGAAATGATGTAACATTAACAAAGCAGCCAAATGGGGCAATGAAGACAAAAATGGCACGTAACAGAGATTAAACAGACTGTACTAACTAGGGTCTACAGTTCGTAACACAGAATTCTACTAACAAACAGCACTCTCAACTCACAGATATAACTGGCTGTTCTCGGCATGGTCAGCTGTTTGAGTGGTATATCAGATGTAAGCCCTGAGGAAGGACTTGATAAAGTTTTTGTGGAGACTGCAGAGCTGGGTTTTTTCCATTCATAAAAGGAAGAGAGAAAGGGAGAGCAATCATAAAGGTAAAACAAAATGATTAAATGTGTATTTTAGCAGCAGAAAAATGGAATCAAAATGCAATTAAATTGTATTTTACATGATATGGGGGAACCAAAAAATTGTGACAGATCTGAGGTTAAAAATAAATATCTTCATGAATTTTGGAGAGCTAGCTTTCCAGTATTAAAGACCACAAACTGGGAGCAAAAACAACCACTTTGGTTTAGCTCTCTTGTTTTTTCATTTAGTAGCACAAATGACTTGAAGGAGCAACATGATGGCTTTGAAAGGGGTGCAAGGAGATACTGCATTGGAGGCCTTGCAGAAGAAATTCAGGAGCATGATTTAGGGATTGGTGGGAGTGGTTGGACTCGATGATCCGGTGGGTCTCTTCCAACCTGGTTATTCTGTGATTCTGTGATACTTGACAAGTCAGTGATCTTGAACAGGCTGTGTTTTCTCTACTGCAAATTTTACTTGAGAAGCCCATATATTATCAATATCATCTGTAAGTTGTAATACATATTTGGGAAAGGTAAACTATATGTGGATCAAGGAGTGGAATATATTGATGCCAGCTGGGAGATGACTGGGCTCTACAGCTACAATGGGCAGTCACTGCACAGCCAGCATGGCCCTCAGGCCGAGCTGTGCTGGGCCATGTTGCACGACCCTCTCAGCCACAGAACTGACTCAGCCCATGCATAGCAATGGAGCAGCCTGCAGGCAGCTGCTGCTTGGCACCATGATCACACCCTGTGTGTGGCTCTTGCCCTCACCTAACGGTGTACAAGTTGTCATGGGAACATCTTTTACGGACAGAGTTGTTTTCTTGTAAGGAAATTATATATAACCTTGAATGGCTGAAAGGGAGATTTTCTCTTCACTGACAGGATTTGCTCTGTGCAGTATGCCATGTCAAAATCCATCAGGGCTCTCTCGGATGCTGAATAAACACAGAATGCCCATCACTTGAAAGAATGTAAGATGTTACTATTTATACTCCTCTACTTTGTTGTTTTGAAGCAGTTATCTTATTAAGTCATTTGATGTTGTGCCTTTCTTACTGAGATGCAAAAGATCCCTGCTCCAGCTCAGTATCACCACACCTCTCACCCCAGTGCAGAACAGATTGTATTTGGTGTTACGCAGTGTTTGCTGAACTGTTTCTTGGAAGTCAGAATGGTACAAAAAAAGAAAGGTGATTTCATCATAAGAACTCCACAGAGAAGCTTAAGCATAATTCCCAATATGTATAATATACTTGAGTGTTCTACCTCACTTTTTTTGTGTACACACTACCACCTCAAGGTCACCTATGAAGAGTACAGCAGAAACTTTATGAAGATGGCCATAGTAACAACTCTTGAGATAACCAGCATGTCAGTATTCGGCAGCTGTTAAAATCATGAAAGCACAGAAGCCCAAATAAAGCTCAGCCTATACAAAAAGATAGGTTAACCTGGTTTTGTTATGGAAAAAATAAGTCTTATTTAAGAAAGAACATTCTAATAACCAGATGAACGTGCTTTCTTCATGACCGATGATGATGATCCTGAACTCAGAAATAACGTTGTAAACAAATCTGGCCATTATGAGATTACAAACTTAGATTTAATGAAATGTATTATATTTGTAATGTGAATAAATATATGGATCGGACATCTAATTCTTACGAATATTCTTGGTTACTTACCATGACAATAACATAAAGGATATCACAGAGTAGATTTGTAAATAGTCATTTTATTAGAAATTGCAGTATGTAGAAGTTCCCCAGTCACTTGTCTGAAAAAAAATATAATGCTTTTCCCTAGAAAGTGCCAATGAACGCTTGTTCATTTGTTCAGGTGTTTACTAGTCTTTCAGTAAAAACCACAAAACTGTGAGTTTAAGTCTCGCAAATTAACAATTTTTAATATTTTATATTTTATATTTTATATTGAACATTGTTCTTCTTATTCAATGACTAATCAGTCTTCATTCAAGAAAGTTTGATCCAGAAGACAATGTTTATGCTCATTCATGTATCAGGACAGACAGGTAAGTAATCCTCTGTCATTTGTCTCTATAGCTGTTTCTAATATCACTTAACACATACACAGAGTGCAAATCATTTGTCTCTTTAAATCCTTATTTGTTTTGTTTTGATTTAATTACATTAATTTTTTTATGTAGTTAAAGTTGGTTTTCAGGCAAGGGAAACAAAGTGTAACATTTTACAAAAGATTCGGTTGGGTCTGACCAAGCAGCTGATATTAAGTGAAAAAATGAGAAATAAAGTTTTGGCTCCAGGATTTTCCTTTGAAATATACAACAAATATTTTTTTCTGAATGCTGTTGCCCTACTAAGCATTGTATACTGCTTGCTTATCATATTGGACGGCACGTTTTGTTTATGAAGTGAAAAAGAAAACTAAATGGCACTGCTAACATAAAAAAACCCAACCTTATTTCGATCTGGATTTATATTTCATAAATAATTTCTAATGGTAATGTTGATGTTTCCAATTAACTCCCTCTCCTTTCTCCTTCCCCCCACCTTGCAGCTAATCTTGTTATTTCACTGTACCTTAGAACAGAGTTTTCTCAGAATCCGGTGTTGCTGGAAGAAAAGGAATAATGACATGACATGTTATATTCCTTGCATCTGCAAAGATGCAAGTTCTGTGGGAAGGGATAACCTCTTCCATTAGAATATCTGATATGTGCAGTTGAAAAAAGGTACTTTTTGGGCTTAATTTGAGCACATTGAAGATTATACAGCTTTTTTAAAAGACAATGTAATACAGGGCTTAACATATGCTAAATATAGTTATCAGTAGTCATTCAGTAAAGCAAATATGTACCATGATTTTCTTTACAACAGTTTAAATAGAAAAAAAAAAAGTTGATAGGCAACTTCACTACTGCTTGCATCACTTCCTGTCTTTACCCGTAATTTACACACTGAAGAGCTCAATTAATAAAAAGATAAACAGTCAAGAAATTAGTAAAAGCAAATTGAATAGAAAAAGTCAGTGTCTAAAGGGAAGAGTGCTACGCAGTACTATATTGTGTGTCCCCTCCCTTTAAAGATTCTGAATTTAAATTCCACTTGCACGTTATTTTGGTTAGATGATACTTCTCCATTTTGATGCTCTACCATCCATTGTTTGGTTACTTCTAACAAAAAAATCAAACACGCCAACACCTAGTCATGGTGCATAAAGTCATTAATTGTTATTGGTGTCACTGGTATGCAAACCAGAACACATTTAGTATAATTCTAAGTCACACTTTGGCCCTTTTTCCATGTGACAGATCATTTGAGGTCATTAAAACTGAATTTGACTCAAGAACTTCAGGAAGTAAAGGTGGGGGGTAGAATTTTATAATCATCTGAAACTTGATAATATTGACACTGCCATTTCTGCGCAAAGAAATGAAGTATGATGTTTCTAAAAGGTATTGAATTAATTCTTACATATGTCTCTATCTTTTTGCAAGCAAGCTGCAAAACTGCAACACAAATGGTTGTTCAACTGCTGAACTAAGCCTTAAAAGGAAAACATAAAGGCCACTGGTCTGATGCATTTAGATTTCCAGGCTCCTAAGGAATATTTTTCCCATGAAAAACACTGCTTCTCAGTACATTGTGCAAGACACTACATCAAGGAGCCAGAGAATCCGTTTTTCAGCATATCCACAGGGCTTCTCTTTCACAAGTTTTAGCCATTTATTTGTCTTCTAGTTTAAAAATGAGCCCTCAGTAAATAGGTGCAGAGTTTAGTAGCCACCAACCAGCCAAGAAAAGAAAGCAAGGCTTTGTATGTTGGAAAAGATGTAGATGGATTATGTAATTTTTTTTGCATTTGGTAAGCAAACACATGTTCAAACACACCTGCCTCAGTTCTCTCCTAGAGATTTGGGAGGAATAAACCTTATCTTACCTTGAACTGAACCTAAAAGTTCATTCTGTTTGTCTTTACATCCACACATGTAGGAACAACAGTTGCCTCTGAGATAAAGTCTTCAGCTCCCTTCTCATACCTGTGTGCACATAGTTGTTGTGATTTATACCTATGAGCCATGAATTTGAAGGGTCTGTTACATGAAAAGTGGCATGACAAGATTCTAGTTTACCTTTTAGAAAGTGCAATTGCATTACAACCAAATAAACTGCATTTCACACGCCAGCAGTAAATGACTGGCTAACTTGTCTTTACTTCAACATTATATTGGACTTCTAGACTGAGTTTCCAGCTATTCTGAAACACAAGGGACTCCTGCCTCCACCCATAAAGTATCTTTTGACTGCTCAGACTGCATATTCAACAGTTACTCTGCTAATAAACTGACAAAACAGGGGGAAGAGGGAGGGACACACACCAAAAAGTCTTTGTCAAATTTGAGAAATATAGCTAATAAAACAACAATTTAAATAATGGCAGAAGATAAAGTCCCAGGAAAATGTCTTACCTGGAACCCTGTCTCAGGCTAACAGCTAATAAGGATTCAAATAAAAAATGCATAATTCTGCCAATGCTAGTTAATGCCCAAGCACAAGCTAATTCTGAAAATGTTTATGTAGATAAGCAACTCTACAGAAACACAACTTACCTTGTTAAGAGTTTTTTCATAGAGACACATGGTATCCCTATCATATGACAGAGCTTCGGAGTCTCTCTGATTTCAGTTAAGTATGCATCTAGATAAAAACATGCAGGGGAATGAAGGGATGGGAAAGAGAGTACCTGTTTAGCAGTGTCTGGGGAAACATATACACTCCCATGCACACAATTCACCTGTGCCTTTTCCCTTCTTATCTGTATGTCTTTTTGGGTCTTCCATGCATCTGTGAAAAAAGAGGTAAGTGCTGTACACACACAGAAAAATACTGGCTTGCCTGAAGACAAAGGAAGTATCTATAGCTGTTTATCACTTAAATCTCTGTGGTTTATTTTCCCTGATTTTCCACCTTGCAATACCAAAAATATATACCCATGTTACTTTCCTGTTGTCTGTTTAGCCACCTGACATAGCTAAGTATTGATTTTGGAGGAATAAACTCTACCTTGTTCTCAGTTGAACCCAGTGGCTAAGTCTATTTTATTTGATTTCTACCCAAAGCATCTGTGGAGAGAACAGCATTACTGATTTATTAAGTAATCAGCCTCCTTCAGGCATGCATGTGCATATATATGTTGTCAGGTTATTGTTGTAAACCAGACCTTATCACAAACTTCAGAATTTACAATTATAAAAATGTTACTTCTTAGAATAATTATCTATTGCAAAACCAAAACTTCATAAGAAGATGCACCTTTTTCCTTTAGCATCTAGGAGACTCTTCATGGACATGTAAATGGAATAAAATTAATAGTATGCATACACAAACATTAAATTCTGTCTTTGCATAGAGAACTTGAAAAAATGTTAAATGCCAAAATATACATGCTCATTCACATTATGCTATAAATGACAAAAATATGAGAATGGTAGATACCTGGAAAACAAATGAAATATTCTAGTTCTCTCCACTGTTAATAGCAAGTTACCAGAAACTGAAAGATGATACTTCATTATTAATTTTTATTTTACCTTACTGGTATTTTACCATCGGAACAAAATTCAGGTTTTCCAGTGACTTATAGGCAGTGGAACAGCAGAGGGAGCTCACCACTGTTTTCCTGATAAATCTTACAAAATCATGATTAGTTTCCTAGCATAAGCAGGTATTAATGGCAAAACTTTCCCCCTCCCCATAAATACAAGAGGTTTGAATATGCACTGTAATTCAAAACATAGCTACAATTGTTCTCAATATTCAACCTAAATTTTAACCGCTTATTCTTCTGAAAATTTCCCAGTCTTGCAATCCCTTTAAATATATAACCACCAAAACAAAAACAAAATTTCAAAGTATTTTTGTTTAGTTTCTGTGTAGAGTAATGCAAAACAAGATTTCAAAATATTTGGAAGCAAGCTAGTAGAAGCTAGCCCCTTAGCAAGTTTGCAGATGACGACACTAAGCTGGGCAGAAGTGTGGATCTGCTGGAGGGTCGGGAGGCTCTGCAAAGGCATCTGAACAGGCTGGACCGCTGGCCTGAAACCAGTGGCGTGAGGTTTAACAAGACCAAGTGCTGGGTCCTGCACTTGGAGCACAACAACCCTGTGCAGAGCTACAGACTAGGAGAAGCCTGGCTGGAAAGCTGCCAGGAGGAGAAGGACCTGGGGGTGTTGGTTGACAGTGACTAAACATGAGCCAGCAGTGTGCCCAGGTGGCCACGAAGGCCAATGGCATCCTGGCTTGTATCAGAAACAGCGTAACCAGCAGGTCCAGGGAGGTTATTCTCCCTCTGTACTTGGCACTGGTGAGACCGCACCTCGAGTACTGTGTTCAGTTCTGGGCCCCTCACCACAAGAAGGATGTTGAGGCTCTGGAGCGAGTCCAGAGAAGAGCAACAAAGCTGGTGAAGGGGCTGGAGAACAGGCCTTATGAGGAGCGACTGAGAGAGCTGGTGTTGTTTAGCCTGGAGAAGAGGAGGCTGAGGGGAGACCTTATTGCTCTCTACAACTACCTGAAAGAAGGTTGTGGGGAGGAGGGAGCTGGCCTCTTCTCCCAAGTGACAGAGGACAGGGCAAGAGGGAATGGTCTCAAGCTCCACTAGGGGAGGTTCAGGCTCGACATAAGGAAAAAATTCTTCATTGAAAGGGTCATTAGGCAATGGAATGGTCTGGCCAGGGAGGTGGTTGACTCGCCTTCCCTGGAGGCATGTATAGTGCAGGTGGATGAGATACTGAGGGGCATAGTTTAGAGATTGGTGGGAGTGGTTGGACTCGATGACCTAGTGGGTCTCTTCCAACCTGGTGATTCTATGATTCTATGATTCTAAATAGAGTCCCTTTACATCCTGCATCATTATTATATTAATACCACAGTAATAAACAGGCTTTATGCAAATATGTATTTAAACCATCTTAGCACTCTGTGTCATTCTCTATATATGTCCAAACCAGCATAGCATTTTTAAGTGTTGAAAAGTCTCTTTTCTCTGTCTTTTTCCCTACTGATTAATTTCCATAATCCCCCAAATATTATTATGGATTCACCAATCTTCATTAAACAAATAGAGCACTATCAAAATTCAATGTTAAGTGCAGGGTAATTTCACTAATATGCAGCAATCACGCTACTGCCATTAGCTCTGCTTTTCTGGCATGTGAATTTTTTCCATTTCTGCCCATAATCAGATTCACAAATCACCCCATACTGGCTAGCGCAACATACTGTCTGGCTATCTTATAAAATGAAGTTTACAGTTACAACTAAAGTTATATAATTGAAGTTATAACTATGGTTACAAACTGAGGCTTACAACACATTCCACAGTTTTAGTTCAGTATGTGACTGAGTATGCATTTCCTGCATACATATCAAATGGAAGCCAGTTATTTGCTACTTTCTAACTCGGTTTTCTCCACTATTTCAAATGCACTTGCAGGAATCCTATTTTCCTCAAGTTTCTGTGATGGCTTTACATAAGACTTACAGAGAACCATTTTTTGTCACTACTACAAGCTTTTCTAATGGATTCTCACTTACCGATAGAACAATACCCCCATTGTTACTGCACTTACACTTAAAGGAAGACACTGATTAGTTGTTATCTTAAGATCTTTCTCTACACTCACTTTAAAAACAATAAAGTCTGGAAACATTCTCTTGATAGACTTTTGTTATTATTTCATAAAACTACATATACCAATAAAAATTACTCAATTGTCTGTCCAAAAATGCAGTTGTCTAGGTCATATTTTTAATTCTTATGCGCTTATCACTTAGATTTTTCCCTCTGTTTTACATTAAGAGATTTGGTAATAATGTGCAATCGATATTGATGCTCCTATTAATACAAGATATAAACCGCATCAAAGCACAGGATTCCTTACTGAAGCTTCCAGATTCTTGCAGTGAATTTTTGTTTGAATTGCATATATTGAAAAGATGATTTTAAGAAGTACATGAAAAGGAGTATTTCTTTTCTGTTCATATTCACTAGAAAAATATCACTGATTTGTGATTTTACATACTCTCACTATATGTGTAAATTCTGTGGAAAGAAGTATTTGTAGTTTTCTAGCTGTGAATTGTCAGTTTGCATTAGCATGCTAATTTTTACACTGAATTTTCTCCATTTATATTTGTTTGTTTCTATGTTTGTTACCATATAAGACCACCAGGTGAAAGTGTGTATATATATATATATATATATATATATATATATATATATATATATATAATGAGAGAACTATCTTTAAAACTTTCGATAACACCAGACTCCCTTTGATTGTGGAATGATACCCGAATCTGTAATGATAGTGTGTGGTACCTACCGGAATTATAATAAGAATAGCCAATTATTAGTTACTTTGCTATAGAATTATTCAGGCAGAACAAAATACAAGTATTTTTACTTCCAGTCTTGCTATAGTGGTGATCACTTTATATGCACAGTTACATAAAGTATATTCTGCGCTATTAAGTACTCAATCCCAGCTGGACCTCTTTCCTTGCACTGAACACCAAAAATACTTCTGAAATCCCCAAATCTTACTGCATGCCCATCTTTTGAGTAGGCATTGCTCAAGTAATGCAACTGAGGAAATAACATAATGCAAGATCAGAATTTTTCACTTCACATACTGAATTTTGTGTAAGATTGTGAAAAATACTGTGGTGTGCTTTGGTTTTAGATTCATCTTCCATTATAAAATTACAGCCAAGATAATTATCCATAGTTTTTTCCAATGACATACTTTGGACAGAAAAAAAGCCAAAACTCTGTGGATACACTGTTTGGATGATGGAAGGAATTATGAATAATACTTTCCAATAAAATATTAGAACTACTTTTATCTGTGCATTGTGTAAGTCTTCTCTCCCTGTCTTGTGACACAGAAGAAAATAAAGTGGGAACAGTGGCCTACCAGACTATTCTAATGGTTAAGCTGTTTCTATGTATGATGAAATATTTACTTTATTTTACTGGAGGGTTTGCCCCTTTACAGCTACTATCTTAAAAATCTTAAAGGGAGCTCAAGGCCTGATATTACTGTGCGTGATGATGAAAAACAACGTAACTCCACTGGAGATGATGGAGTAGCATATACTCAAGAGCAGAGAAGAGTAAAAGTCAGAATAGGAAAAGAAAGCGTAAGGTCTAGATAGATAATTCAAGCATTTGATGTCATTAACACTTACAACCCAGAAAAGCATGAGATGTCCTCCTGACTGCAAATTAACTAGACATTATATCAAGTCTCTAGAGGTTAGTAAGTACATGATGAAATTGATAAGAGTAACTTACTTCATTGTTGCACAAAAAGAGAAACCCCATAAAGAATAAAAGCTGTCTTGAGAACAAAATAAAAGTTCTAATTCAAGAAGCTGGAAGAAAAGTGTGCTTGAATGTGAAGAATGCAAGAAATAAGCATAAAAGGTGTCTTGACTGAAACAGCAGTAATTCCTGTACTTCCAAAATATAGATTATTAATTTAGGCTACAGATAAGGCATATCCCACAGACTGGAGCCTGGGAGGAAAACTTTCCCAAAGGCTGCTGAAACTTTAGGGAGATTTTCATCTATGTGGTTAACAAATAATCAAAATACAAATATGATAGCCTGGATATATAACAGACATCCATTTCATGATACAAACAGTAGCAAAGAGTAGGACAGAAGTCATGCCAGAGCCAGCAGGTGCTAATACTGAACACTTACGTGTCTGTTTTTACTGATCTGCTGTACTAACTCACGCTTTACCAAAGCAATGGTGTAAATTGTGTCACACGGCTCTATCGAGTGGGGTTGTTTTCTGGGCTGGAATTTATGATCCCGCTCCTCAGATCTGTGAGGACCATACGGGAACAGCCAGCTCCTGCAGCTGATCCAGTGGATCATCACCGCCACAAAGGTGGCCTGGATGACCCTGGTCATTCCCTTGGAGCAAGCTCCAAGTGTCACCTCAGCCTTTGGGAAGCCAGTGCAGGTTTTTAAACAAACAGCAAAATAATTCAGGGAGAAAAAAGAAAAAAAACCCAACAAACCAAAACCCCAAACAGTAAGAGCAGGAAAGGAAAATGGGAAACAACACTGAGGCTTTTAACAGTGTCCTGAATTGTGCTGTAACTTCTTGACTGTGAGTGTGGTGAGGTTGCCCGGGGAAGCTGTGGCTGCCCCATCCCTGGAGGCATTCAAAGTCAGGCTGGACGGGCCTTGGGCAGCCTGATCCACTGGGAGGTGTCCCTGCCCATGGCAGGGGTGTGGTACTGGATGATTTTTAAGGTCCCTTCCAAACCAAACCATTCCATGATTCTATGACTCCGTGATAATGTGCACAGGGTGCATGGCAGTGATGCTACAGGCATGTCTCTACAGAACGTCCCACCACTGATGCTAAGAGAAAAAAATTGTAGGATCAAGAGAACATTCAAGGAAGAAAAGGATATCAAATAATCCTTGCATTTCTTCAGAAATAAATCATCATTAAGGACCTCGATATGAAAACACGTAAAAGGAAACAAATTTTTAAAATTTCACATAAAGCAAATGAACATATAGGCTTTTTTAATCCTCCCTTAGTCATTAGTTTACACCTTAGGACCTTGGCAAACAGCTTTTGCATTGAAATAAATAATACTGGGAAACTTTCAGAAACTGACTTGTCAAAGTAACACATAGTGGAACAAACTGATTCTATCAGTTGAAGAAAATTACAGATACTGGGTGTTATTCATATAACAGTTAAGAGAACCAGCAGACAGAATTTGTTTGTTGTTTAAAAAAAACCACAATCAAACCCCTGACTGGGATGGCATACTGGAATGATAATTTGCTCTACTCAGGCATACTGATGGCCTCTAAATTAACTACAAGCACTTACGCTAAAGACTGAGATGTACTTGTGTACAGCACTGTGAAAACATCTTCCTAATGCACAATGGCAATCAAAAAGCACTTGCAAGGTACTCCCTTGCTTAAAACAGGGTGCTGACTAATTAAGAAAATCCTGTGATGTTGCTATACATGACCTGCTGTTCTACTGTCACATCAGTACTGGCTCAGGCACTATTCAGAACCTGTCAAAGCATCACAGAAAACATATCCTAAGCTAAAGAAACAGAGGAGAGTGACAATAAATATCTTTGGGCATATGGAAAGAAGAAATTAAAAACTAGGATAGATTAGTTCAAGGAATGATAGAAAGATGATAAAATTAGAGCAGTGGTTTCCAAATCTTTGCTGGCTTCCAAGGAAGAACACCATAGATGCAGGGTGCTTAATGTCATACTTTGCCCCCTCCGTGAGTCTCACTTCCAACTTTTAATTTCCTGTGGCAGTAAGCAATATTAAAACATCCCACAGGCAACGGGTTGCCATGAGCCATGCACTGGTGACTACTTGGAAAGAGGAATATGAGATTATTCATGCTACAGGGGAGGCTTATTGGGAAGTAACTGTCTAGGATTAGATAGCAATAGGGCTAGTACCTATGGATAATAATTATCTGTATGGGCAATAATGGTTTCTGTCATTTACTGATAGTTATTAGGATAAAATATTCATGAGGAGTTTTTGTGTTTCAAAACAAAAACTAACCATTATGGAGATGAGGGCTGGAAAGTTATTATCATGTAATTGTCCATAATGGGGGTTCTTCTGAATTCCACTAAGTCACAAAGCAAAAGGGTAAAAGAGTGTTTAATGGCTATCTGCTGATCCTAGATTCAGGACTAGACAGCTCATCCATTAAAAATCTGAAGATATTTATTCAGTGGAGATTTAAAATCCAGTGATGTCAATGGCAGCAGTACATACAGATTAAATTTACTGGAGTGTCTTTTCTTGTTAAAAATACAAAATGAAATGACAGTTTTGCATTTGAGGTACATACTGTCTTTTACACTGAGTATATGAAAGAATTGGTTAAGTAAGTTGAGTCAGACTTCATCTAGCAGGGAATGTTACAACGCAGTCTGAGGTATGCAGTTTTCCATAGACCACTCTGCCCTCAATTTGCAGGAGGACTTTGATCCAGTTTGCCCAAAGGTCGTAAATTCATTGACCCATTCATCCCTTTTCATTAGACGTGATATGAGAAGTTGGTTGCTGCAGACTTGAACTCCATATACCAGTGTTCTACGGACAGAACAGTCGTATATCCATCGAATGTCTCTTGTGACCTGTACCGTACGTTCATCTTCATCCTTCTGGGCCCTACTCTTAGAAGAAAATTCTGGTAACCCTGGTACACTGAGAATCCCTCATGAAGAGGGATTTTTCCCCTCCCTTTCACTTATTCACATTTTTACATAAATCACCCTTTTAATTCAGTACTTAGAAAACTTCATTGGATTTCATATTAACGCATTAACCTGGGACCAGAAGATGGAAAGACAGATGAATACACAGATACACCTACACACAAGTTTTAGAATAGAGGTCGGAATGAAATGGTTTTTTTTCCGTTAATAACTAGGATTACAAAATTTTGTCTAAAACTCAGGTATTGGTTTCCTGGAGTAAAGAAATTATAAAAAAAAGATTCCAATTGCTTGTGACATTATACATAAAGTTCTCTGTAGATCTGTGTGGAAACAGTGCATTTTTTTAAGTAATGGAAAAAAATTTCCTGCTTTAAAACTTGAGAGACTGTATTATTTTCCCGATCATTTCATTCTCCTATTTCAGTTCCTCCCTAGCCTTACACCTAGCGGCGGAGGCTATTGTCAGATTGTCAGCACATACTAAGAGCTGTAAGAGCGAGGGGCTGAATTTCAGGATACGCGCCCAGCGGTGCCGGGAGGGACCCCGCACCCGAGGCCAGGGGTGACGCGTCGCTCTCCGTGCTTCACCGGCGGGGATGAGTTTCCCGGCGGATCTCGCAGCGTTCCCAGACACGAAGCATGGGGGCGGCCAGGTGCGGGGACTCCGCCGGGAGCCCGCGAACCCGCAGGTGCCGAGCGGCGGAGGGTAGCGCGGGGACAGCGTGCCCGGCCCGGCCCGGCAAGGGTCGCGGCGCTCGGGCAGGGCCGCGCCAGCGGAGCCGCTCCGGGGGCGCCGCTACCCTCCGCGCGGGCGACGCGTCCGCCCCTCAGCCCTCGCCGGCTCCGCGCGCCCGCGGCCGAAAGGCGCGGGGCGCCTGGCGGGCTCCGCCCCGCGCTCCCCGCGGGAGGCGGGCGGGGCACCTCCCGGGCCGTCGCCCCCGGCGCGCGGCTGCGTGGGGTGGGGGGCGGTGGCGGAGCGCCGCGCCGCCATTTTTGCGCCTCACCACGCCCGCAGAGCCGAGCCATTGAAAAGCCGGGCGCACCCGCTCCCTGCTCGCTCTACTCCGCGGCGCCGCTGCCTTTCCTCCCTTCCTCTCTTCCTCCCCCTCTCTTCCTCTCCCTCTTCCTCCCTCCCCCTCCCTCTCCCTCTTCCTCCCCCTCCCTCTCCCTCTTCCTCCCTCTCCCTCTTCCTCCCTCTCCCTCTTCCTCCCCCTCCCTCTCCCTCTTCCTCCCCCTCCCCCTCCCTCTCCCTCCCCCTCCCTCTTCCTCCCCCTCCTTCTTCCTCCCTCTCCCTCTCCCTCTTCCTCTCCCTCCCTCTCCCTCTTCCTCCCCTCCCCCTCCCTCTCCCTCCCTCCCCCTCCCTCTCCCTCCCCCTCCCTCTCCCTCCCCCTCCCTCTTCCTCCCCCTCCCTCTCCCTCCCCCTCCCTCTCCCTCTTCCTCCCCCTCCCTCTTCCTCCCCCTCCCTCTTCCTCCCCCTCCCTCTCCCTCTTCCTCCCCCTCCCTCTTCCTCCCCCTCCCTCTCCCTCTTCCTCCCCCTCCCTCTCCCTCTTCCTCCCCCTCCCTCTCCCTCTTCCTCCCCCTCCCTCTCCCTCTTCCTCCCCCTCCCTCTCCCTCCCCCTCCCTCTCCCTCTTCCTCCCCCTCCCTCTCCCTCTTCCTCCCCCTCCCTCTCCCTCTTCCTCCCCCTCCCTCTCCCTCTTCCTCCCCCTCCCTCTCCCTCTTCCTCCCCCTCCCTCTCCCTCTTCCTCCCCCTCCCTCTCCCTCTTCCTCCCCCTCCCTCTCCCTCTTCCTCCCCCTCCCTCTCCCTCTTCCTCCCCCTCCCTCTCCCTCTTCCTCCCCCTCCCTCTCCCTCTTCCTCCCCCTCCCTCTTCCTCCCCCTCCCTCTCCCTCTTCCTCCCCCTCCCTCTCCCTCTTCCTCCCCCTCCCTCTTCCTCCCCCTCCCTCTCCCTCTTCCTCCCCCTCCCCCTCCCTCTTCCTCCCCCTCCCTCTCCCTCTTCCTCCCCCTCCCTCTCCCTCTTCCTCCCCCTCCCTCTCCCTCCTCCTCCCTCTCCCTCTTCCTCCCCCTCCCTCTCCCTCCCCCTCCTTCTCCCTCTTCCTCCCCCTCCTTCTCCCTCTTCCTCCCCCTCCTTCTCCCTCTTCCTCCCCCTCCTTCTCCCTCTTCCTCCCCCTCCTTCTCCCTCTTCCTCCCCCTCCTTCTCCCTCTTCCTCCCCCTCCTTCTCCCTCTTCCTCCCCCTCCTTCTCCCTCTTCCTCCCCCTCCTTCTCCCTCTTCCTCCCCCTCCTTCTCCCTCTTCCTCCCCCTCCTTCTCCCTCTTCCTCCCCCTCCTTCTCCCTCTTCCTCCCCCTCCTTCTCCCTCTTCCTCCCCCTCCTTCTCCCTCTTCCTCCCCTCCTTCTCCCTCTTCCTCCCCCTCCTTCTCCCTCTTCCTCCCCCTCCTTCTCCCTCTTCCTCCCCCTCCTTCTCCCTCTTCCTCCCCCTCCCTCCCTCCGTCTCTTTCTCTCTCCCTCCCTCTGTCTCCGGCAGCGGCGCCGGGAGGCAGCTCTTCCCGCCGGGAGCGGGCGGCGGCCGAGCCCGCGGGCGATGCGAGGAGGCACGGGGGCCGGCGGACGCTAGCACCGGCGCGGGGCTGGGAGCGGTCGGGTTAGGGCGGCCGCGGATGCTCCCGCGCCGCTCGGCGCGCGACTGAGGCGGCGGGAGTGGGGGCGGCGCGGATCGGGACCCGCGCGCCCGGCGGGCGGGGGCTGAGCCAGAGCCGGCCGGGAAGAATGACTCTGGAGTCCATCATGGCGTGCTGCCTCAGCGAGGAGGCCAAGGAAGCGCGGCGCATCAACGACGAGATCGAGCGGCAGCTGCGCCGGGACAAGCGGGACGCGCGCCGAGAGCTGAAGCTGCTGCTGCTGGGTGAGTGCGGGGCCCCGCGAGGAAGGGGCAGCGGGGCGAGGCGGCGCTCGGCCAGCCGCGGGACGCCGGCAGGCTGGCGGTTTTCCTATGTTTTTCCTTCAGTAAGGGAAGCCGGGATAAGGGACTTTTGCTCGGATCGCAAGCCGGCCTTCGGGAGGAAAAGGGAACCGCGAAGCCCCAGATGCCGCTCCTCAATTTCGCGTGTGTCGAGTGTGCGGGATAACTGGATCGCTGACACCTTTGGAATCCACCCGCTGGTCAGGAAATAAAACCTGTTGTGTCGTTTAATTAAAACGGAGGTTGTTTTGGAGCCGCGATTATGCCGAGTAGCGTTTATCAGATATAAATTTGGCTTGTGTTAAAATAAGCCTGAATAGAAGCGCCTCTGTCTCTGTCCGGTGCGCTCCGCAATGCCAGGTAGCTCCGGCGGTAACAGGGCTTCTGCCGAGGACTTGCAGGCCGTGAAATATGTCTGCGCCGCTGTCTGTGGTGTGCGGAGGACAGGGGATATTACAAGTGAATGTGGGATGTTTATGCTGAAGATTTTTGTCTTGGGTCATGTATATGAAAGGAGGGACGTCGGCTAGGAGGGTGCTCAATGAGGTAAGAAGAGTTGAGACTAAAAGTCATAGTACGTTTTAGTGCTTCCATAAGAATATGCCATTTCCTGCGAGTTGTATTCTGGGTATGGAGAAAGGTGCTGGCATCCTCAAGCAGTGTGGGAAAAGAGTAGTGCATACAGTTGTGGTAATAACATTCTATTTCGTCTTGGCCTTGTTTTCGTTGTGCATGTTGTGACTATTTCAAGATTCACAAAGAAGATAAAATAGGGGGATAAATAGCTTGCCTTTGCTTAATTTTGTGGATGTTTTATTACTTAATGAAATGTATCTGCTTCAGCAGAGGCAGTTGGCATGTTTGACTTCTTAGTCGGGTCCAAATATTTTTTGTATTTCTCTGATTTATCTAGCAATAGCACTCGAGGTTTCTCCCAGATTTTCAAAAGTCTTCAAAATTTACTCAATGAGACCAGTACACATTTCTCGGATGAATTCAGAGATCTGACACCACAGTCGCTGATGCACACCTTGTACTGCTTTGCAAGGTTCTCCCACTGATAAGGTGAAGAGCAGGGGATAGTGGAGTGGGGACCAATTGTGGCATCGCTTCAGATCAAATGGGATGAACAGGGGGAGATGCTGACCTGTAGAACTTGTTTGGGGGAAAACTTTGGGTGCCTCTATGGAGGTATATGTATTCGGCATCAGTGCAAACCAAGAGTTGTGACATACTTGTGAAGGCGTAAATACCACGTACTAGAGATCAAGGGAGGTGAACGTGCATAGTCGAGTAGAGAAACCAGTGCACCGATTGTTACTGTGCACAATAACAATTGCCACTGGTCTTTTGCTTTGCAGCCTGTGTCCTGTGTTTGTGTGTAGGTGTTTGGGTTAACACTTAAACTTTCTCATTCTGTAAATTGCGATGTAGTGGTGAACCATTGTGGAAGTTGTGGGATTAGGTGGGGAGACAGGTTTTGAGTTATAAACAAATTTTGAGGGGAAAAAAAATTTTATTAATGGGTTTACTTTAGGTATCTGACAACAATTTTCTTCCTTAGCCGCTCTTGATGCTTCCCGAGCTTATTGTTGCTTGTTTATTACGTTTGTGTAGGTCATTCACATGAGACAATAAAAACCATTTTAGAGTAGAAAAGTAAGTAGTCATTAAAAACAGTGAGACTGCTAGCATGAAAGCCATTTGATATTGCTTAAAATAATTTATTTTAAAAAAAGAAAGAATAGGTCTTTACTGTCCCATTACATATTTTTCTCTCTTAAAACTTAAATTACTAGTGTTAAAAAAAAAATTTTGTTTTCATGTAAATATGGGCAAATACTGTTGCGGTTTGGTGTTGAGGTTTTTCCCTTTTTTTCCAAGTGCCAACTTTTCAGTCCTACTTTGTAAGGGATTGTGGGACTTAAAAGCTGAAGTGGACTAAAGGCTTTTGAATATGGAACTGAGGCACATCCTTCAGCTCATAAAGAGAATACTAACACAATTTAAGTTAAGCAACTGTTACATGTTCTCCAGGTCTGTTGCAAATGCACAGTGAAAGGTATTATTAACTCAAAAGGTCTTAAAGCACAAATAAGTGCATATCTATGCCAGATAGTTTTCATATACTTGTTTAAAAATCAGATGTGCATGCGTATGCAATTATGTAGCAAATCTAAATTAAATTTTTTGTAAGAATTTTTTCATTAACTTGTGGAAAATGCTGTGCTCCGATGCAAAGTGAGTTAACTTTCTCCTGACTGTTACTGTATTAACACGCATGTGCACAGTGTCTAATGCACCTTTTTTGTGTATTAATGATGATCTCTTTTTGTTTCTTTGTGGGATCAAAGAGTTTAAAATGCTAGGTCATTTATGGAAAACTTTTACTGCATGCTAAGATTATTTTTAAGTATTGATTTAAAAATAAACCCTCTATGATTAAACATCGACATACCACGTTTAGGTACTCTTTTGGACATCATCCCTTTAATTTATGAAACGTGGTAGAACAATACAAAGTGTTTTTTTACAATTGTAATTCTGAAAAGCCAGAATCTGGAAATAAGTACCAAAATGTATTACAGGCACTGTTGACATAGTAGTAGTTTGGCTAGGACAACTTGACTACAAAGATATTTTGGAACAAATTCAGTCTTCCTCTGAATTTGGTTTTAATCTCATGTATTTTCGAAATTCTTCCAGATTTCATTACTGCTGAACACTTTGTAAAACTCTGCTCTCTAGAGCCTGCAGTTGATAATATCCATCCTTTTTTTTTCTGTTAGTTGTAAAAAACACTTTTAATATTTTTTAAGTTGTCTTATAAAAATATTTTAAAAGAGGCAGTTTAATGTTTTATACTCATATATGCCAAACAAAATATACTGCATGCTTGTGGTTTTTGTTAAGTAGTAGGATGTGCTCCATTTCTTACATTTTACCTGTCATCCATGGAGTTTTTGCATGGTTTTGGAAAGCGACTTTTGGCCCTGTGTGTTAGATTGTAGCCATAAACCTTCAATCCTGGATGTCCTCTGCCCCGCACTCTAATCGTAGTTCATTGTCTCAATGGGAAATGCCTTGAGTATCTAAGAAAGTAGCTTTCATGCTAGGTGGCTGACCTGTGCCTGCATATCTATAAAACCTGGCCAGATTAAATACTGGAGGTATATGACAGTGTGTGCTGTTTTGTAGTGTGTTTATTGGTGTTGTCATGTGCAACACACGTTTTAAAGAGGTAGGCATTTCTTACTATTGAGATGATGGATGTGTCACTGAAGAGAGCTGCTTGATGTAAGTGTCCTTTTATTGTCTTGTGTGTTACCGAGGAAACAAGTCGAAGATAAGACATTTGAATTAGCATGAATGGCAACCAGTCTTATGTAGAAAGATGCTTTTGAACATGGGGTAAATATGCAACAAGCGTGTAGCCTACATATGTGCTTTTATTTTCGTGTATCTGTTGGCTGCATTGGGGATTTACATGCAGAACTTGGTGAATTAGCGAAGACTTTGAGGAGGAAGTGGATCCATTTACCCAGCAATGGAGCACATTTGTTTTATATAACTTTTTCCTTAACTAGAGAAACAAGCAAGCTTCCTTATTTTCTTGTGACTTGTATTTATATCAGTCTGTCCTACTCCAACTGAAGGATTTATAATAATTTTAAGTAGCTACTATAGCACATATTTACAATTGTAAACTAAAGAAATAGTTAATGTACACCTTGATGTGTATTGTAACTAGGTTGGTAAATATCTCTTATCTAGCAGAAGCTGTTCCTAGGGAAATATCATTTTTTCAGAGTGCAAACCATCTTTATATATTCTTTTCCAGACATACTTCTCTCTATATAAAATTAATGGTTTTTGGAGGAAAACACAATCATATAGATATGTTCTTCATGTTATCACACATATATATTTAGAATATATTTAACTACATATTTATTTTTATTGCATCACAAAGGGATATTTTGATTGCAGCCATTATACAGAGTTTGTTGCTCTTTTGGTTTTACTACATTAGAAGTCATCTGCACCCACTTAAGTTAATAGGAATTAGGTGAGGGCTTGAATAGTGAAAGAATTCTGACTAATTTAATTTCATGTATCGGAAGAGCCAAGTGCCCTCAAATCTGTTGAACAATATTGACTTAGTGCAGGAGAGAAATGTATATACTGGACAGAAGAATCTGTTGGGAATGGGCATTTGAGTGTATGTTTCAAATTATTTTTTGTTTTGTAATGGCAGTTTCACAGGGGAAAGGATTTCTTTTGAAAGAATATGACAGTCTGTGCAAAGTTAGTCCAGGGGCTTGTGAACTAACATTATAAGATAAATGTGTGATTATTAGTAATTAGCTATCTTGCAGTAATAAAATAGCTTAAATGCCAAGCATTTTTTTTGTGCCCTACTGCATGGTATAAAACACGGGAAAAATCTGTTCATGCACTCAAAAGCTACTATATGTGAACAGCTGTTTTTAATAAAATTATGTAAGTTTTTCAGTTTTCACTCTTTATTTACTTTAATTATTGAACGTTTGACTGGTAAGAGTGAGGAGCCGGAAGAGTACAAAACCAAGGAAGGGTTATAATGTAGGAAGTATTAAGAAGCCAAAGATGTGATGTTCTCAGCGTTAAAGAAGGAAGAGTGCAGCAGGCTTTAAGTATTGCTAACGGCGCACAGAAGTTAGATACATTAACACTGGAGGGCACAACTCTCAGATGCTGTGGTTTTTGAAGTTAAAAGCTTTGAAAGTTACTGGGAGTTCGAGGAACAGCACAAATGTTTTTTTTCAAGCTAGATTAGAGATATGTTAAATGTTCTGGAAACACATTGTTGCCCCAATAAGTAATGATACAGAGACCAAACTGAAGGGTAGTTGCTTATGGATTTCTGTCCTCTGTGGCTTTTTGAAGGACAAATGGCATAGACTAGTTCAACTGCTTAATTTGTATGCTATGGTAGTGTCTAATGGTACTGTAGAGTTGTATCACAGACCCTCTGTGCAGGTGCAGTTGCCAACAGATAGGTGCTGTTGATTTCATTCTGTATTTGAGGAGGTGGTGTCACTATTCCAGAAACGGAAATAAAATCCATGAAACAAGATTCCTCCTTTGTTAATACATACAGGCAGAATCACCAGCAAACCACTGTTGTGCACAGTACAGTTTAGGTGAGCCCCACCATGATGGTTCAGTTTGTCTGTGAAGAGGAGGCGGTGTGCAATATGTACATAGCTTAAATAAAGCAACTCTACATCAGAAAATTTCTGAAAGTGGAAACCCGTAGTGATTCAGTAAATTGAGAATATAGAAAACTGAATCACTGTTGCCTTTGCATGGTTGAGCTGTGTATCAAAATGTTCATCTTGGAGCTGTGATTATAAGTTAGGTTGACCTGCCTTGTGTGTGGAAGAAGCGTCTGTTAGGAACGGGACTAGACATTTCTGTTGAATGCCTGGGTCTGCTTTTATCTCAGAACAAACACATGGCTTGAATGTCTACCCAAGGTCTTGTCCTCATTGATTATCTGTGTGTTTTGTTTTGTATCTGGGAGAATGCTGGGGGGGTACTTATTAAAATGCTCTGGGACTTAGCCCCAGCTATTGAAAATCTGTTGAAGGAGGATTTTGTTTTTCCTGAGGGAAGTTGTGAAAAGAACAGTCAGCATTTGAAATATATTATGTTTGCCCCCTCCCTTTCCTCTGAAGAAATCTATGTAGTTAAGACCTTAACTATTTTGGAATTAACTGAAAATATGGCTCTAGTCAGAGTAAGTATGACTAAAAGTAAATCAGAGCACTGCTGGGATGATTTTTTTTCTGTATAGAGTTAGCCACTTTCAAGTTAAATCCAAGGTAACAGTTTATTTTTTTGTAGTAATTGTATGTCTAAACAGGTGTGATGGAAACGTAGCCTGTTACAGATTCTTTCAGTAAACAGGAATCTCAAGCTTAAGAATTACTGGTTTAGTTATATAGCTATGAAATGAACTAATCCTGATTGTAGCTTTATAAACTGAGGTATTATGTAATGAATATGTCTCTGATGGGTCTTGAAATTCTCTTAGGTAAAACTATCTTAGATTTCACAGTATTTGCTGTTACGGTACACACTATGCATTACTGCCTGGTATGGTTAGTATGTCTGTCAGTTTGTCACTGTACCTGAGCTATGTGCTTACTGGCTGCTAATGTGCTGTTTCTTGGTCCTGAGTGAGTCTATTGCTCTACCAGCTGCGAACTCAAAAGAAATGAGATCATCTTTAGCAAGAATTGTTTTACTGCATAAGAACGTTTATGTGAATTAAGGAAAGCTGTTTTTTCTCTTGGTTCTGTAACCAGGGACATATAAGCATCACAGGAGACTTTTTAACCCTGAAATCTTCAATGTTAATGTTAATTGTCTTGTGCATATTAGAGAATGTTGGAAAAGAATGCTGAATGGTATTTCAGCCCCTGTTTCAGGGTGAATAGTCAGCCAGAGCCAGAAAGTTAAATGAAAGGTTTCTCAGTAGCAACTGCTAACTTATAAGGCCAGAAAGACTTCAAACACATAGAAGTTGGGAAAGATGCCATCATTCCTTGTGCTTTTAGGAACTGATTGGGCTTGGGAACCTAAGGATCAAGTATGGAACATTTATTGTACTGGATTTACTAAGCACTCTATGTGCAACTTCATCTCGTAGACCAGAGCAGTAAAAGGAATGGGAATAAAAAACGAGAACTGAAGTCATCATTCATGTGCCTTCAACAGGTTCTTATATAGCTATCCAGGGTACTTGGATGGATAATTTGGCATTTGCCCTTTTGGACTGTGTTGCCTAGATGGCATTGAAATCAACATTTACGTTAATAGTGAAAACCTTTAAAAGGTTGTTTGGAAAAGGAGCAATTAAAAAAAAAAAACAAACTCAAAAAAACTCATTTTTTGGAAGCATAATTTGCTCTAATTCATTTGATGTTCTAGGAGAGAAAACAATGATTCTTACAATACTACTTACTTTTTTTTTCCTTGTTTGTTTGGAAAAAGGAAATAATGGTAACCTAGAAACCGAGACACTGTATGTACAGTTGTGCTCAGGGGGCAGGGAAGCCCCAGTAACAAAACAGATGGTTATACATGTTTTTAAATAACTGGTTAAATTCTCTTTTGTTTCTTTTCATTTCATGTTTGTGTGTTGATGGAACCTGAAACTTAAAAGAATTTTTTAAAAGAATGGCAATGCCAATTTACTCTCCTGTCCTGAGGCTACCAGTTTGTTAGGAGTGGTTATGATGTATGCACTCTTTAGCAGTCTTGAGATTGGTAGCTTATCTCAGAGTGCAGGCCACTGATCAGCTGTCTGACTCTTGAAAACTGCTGAGGTGGGCCATTATTGAAAGATTTAGAGGTCAGAGTCCCTTTATCTTATGCTCATTCCCCTAATCCATTAACTCTCCCTTTAACTGGTATTTTAGGGGTTGGGGGGTTCATCTGGGGAGTTGTAAGTGTTGGATGTCATGTCAAAAGAATTTAGTGCAAGTCCCCCATGAGAAACATTTCTGATGTGTGAAACTTTTTAAGCCCCAAAGATGAAGAAACATCTTCAACACTGAAACTCAAGCCAAAACTTAGACTGTGACGTAGCCTTAGCCTTAAGGTCATGGAACAGAACCTTTTGGAAGATACGTTGAAATATATGGAAGGAAGGAGATGATCAGAAACAGACAGCAGGCCCTCATCAAGGAAGAGTTGTGCCTAACTAATCTAATGGCCTTCTATAATGGAGTAGCTGCATTAGTGGACAAAGGAAGATCTGTGGCTGTCATCTATCTAGGCTTTTGTAAGATTTGATGTGGTCCCCCACAACATTCTTGCAGTTAAATTGGAGAGAGGTGGGTTTGACAGGTGGACGAGAAATTGGCTTGATAGCTGCATCCAAGGACTAATGATCAATGGGTCAATGTTCATGTGGAAATGAGTAATAGGTAGGGTCCCTCAGAGGACTGTAATATTTACTAACTTCATTATGACATAGACAATAGGATTGAGTTGCACCATCAGGAAGTCTCCAGATGTCACCAAGCTGAGTGGTGCAGTTGATATGCTTGAGGGAAGGGATGCCATCCAGGGGGACCTTGATGAGCTTGAGAAGTGAGCCAATGTGAACCCTGTGAAGTTCAGCAAGGCCAAGTGCAAGGACTAGGTTCATTGCCCCTGGGTAGGGGCAATTCCCAACAACATTACAGGCTGGGGCATGAATGCATTGAAAGCAGCCCTGTGGAGAAGGATTTGTAGGTCCTGGTAGTGAAAAATAGTTCATGAGCCGGCAGTGTGCACTTGCAGCTCAGAAAGCCAACCATACCCTGGGCTGTGTCAAAAGAAATAGTGAGAATTAAACCCTAATATTTATATGCTTATACAAGTACAGGAATGAAATTTCCTTTCTCATGGCTAGGATACCACTGTTGAGGTGTGTTCAAGGAATGCAGTAGCTTTCTGAGCCATGACATTAAATGTTTCTGTTCAGATGACTATCTACCCTAACTTAAATATTATTTTCAGAGTTGATTCAGTCATTGTTTGACAAGCTTACTTACATTTAATGTTATTCAGATGCACAGTTTTTGCCTGTTTCTGGTTTGCAGGTTATAATTGCTTCTCATCATCACATCCTCTTATTAATTTATGAGCTGTTGTCACCTACAAGTACTCTGAGTAATACTTTTATGGCTTTATGCTATCTTATGGGTGAAGATAAATTTTAAGTATTACCACAACATTAATATCACTGTCATCCTGTTTAGAGGGCAGCTGAGTATGGAGGATTTCTGCCTGTGTAATTTAATACTTACTGCTTAAACAACTGTTACTTAATGGATGCTGTGTTGGTCTGTTGTGTGACACCAGACCAGTTGCTTACCCAATAACCTGGTTCCTGAAAACCACTTATTTCCACAGCAAGACATCTGAAATATTGCAATTGCGTTGCTTTGGTATACACTCTTTCCCTCACCTCGCCTCCCATCTCCTTTTTTTTTTTTTTTTTTTTTTTTTTTTTTTTGAGTGCATTTCAACACTTGCAAGGCAGGATAATGTCCTACCCAGTCCTTCTACCCCTTTGGTAGGGAGTGTCTAGACCTGCTGAGTGACAATGTTCTAATTTTGCTCAATCCTCTGTAACATGTATCTTCAGTGGGTGCTACAGTGGAAACTCTTTAATTGTCTTGCAAATGCCATCCATATTTCCACCAAAAGAGCCCAGAAATATTTACAGATTATGTATGGGTTTTTTGGTGTTTGCTGCAGTAGAATACGTACTATTTCAGCAAGAGACCAAGTGGAGCACTGGAGTTCTTAATTTGACTCTTTGTATTATTAATTTGTAACATATCCCAAAATTTTGGCTTGCCTACTCCAATTTTCTTTTCACCTCCCCTCCTATCCAGGCTGCTTTTGTAATTTTTTATTTCTCCTTGTTTTGCAGAATTGAGGTTCTCTAGGCTACTTCATAAAATGTTCTGAAATGATTCCTGGTTGTTCTTGCTTTAAGTCTAAATCTGGTTGTTAACAATTGTAATTTGTCGTCTTTTGCTAAAGAAGCTCTCGTGAAACATGACACACATAGTATTCCTCTACTACTGGTGCTGGACTTTTTTGTTTACACATTACAAATGGTATTGAATTGTAATCACATGCTCCCACAGCTACTTTTGACTGTAGTGCTGTATCTTAAGTTCGGTGTGGTGGTTTTTTAGTTTAGAAATTACAATCTGTAAACTTGCAGAAATAAAGGTAATTTGCCTGAGACCTTTAGCGTCATACATGGCACTGGGAGATTATAACTCCTTCCCTTCTCATTATAGTCTTTAAGGTGCTCCATTTGATTGTCACATTAGCTGTGACTTAGTTGTCTGCTGTGGTGGCATCTTTTCTATTTTTCTCAATTATAGCTTAAACAAAAAATATTAAGGAACACTGGCTGCAAGCCAGTTCTGAATTATAAAGAAACCTAATGACTGAATTTTCAGTTCTGTAAATCTGTACTTCAGTTATACCTACCTCTTCAAATCTACATCTGTACATTTGGAATCCTTTGGGTTTACCACTAAAGAATCGCTATCACTAGCTGTCTAGAATGTTTGTACAGTCTAATTCTCTATTTAATTAGACTAGCTGTTTAATCTTATTTTGATTTTTCTGCTAAATAAATGTACTTCCCTGCTCTTTCAGTAATGCAACAATACTGGGATGTCTCTGGTCAGCCTGCATTTCTGAATGTTTTTTCCTCCTTTTATAACACGGAAAACTGTCTGTAATTCTGTGGATGCATCTAAACAGAAATCTAATGACTAGTCCCCAGAAGGAAACTGTCATGTGTTCTTTACCTGTCTAGGTTGTTCTGTTTTGTTCTAGCATGGAACAGAAATGTTCAAACTGGATGTCAGGATAATAAATGTGGGGTGTTCAGTTATTTATAATTTAGAAGATTAAACATAATTTGTCTCATGGAGTGTACTTTGGACAAATGTACAGTGTTACTGTCATTACAAGTACAATCAAGCTATCTATACACAGGAACTTGCTTGTATCCAAATAGAGTGCACTCCAATGGAATAGCCGTTGATGCTGTCTATGCCTCAGGATAACTGCAGGTTTCCCCCGTGTACTATGTGCACAGTGGTCATGGCTCATACACCTTTTGAACTCTGTGCTTTATTTGCCAGTGCTTTTGTGTAAGGCTTAAGGCTTGGTGAATGCTGACAGCAGCTGCTTAGCACTTCTATAAAATAGCTTCAGGTTGCACCCTGAGAAACAGTGCTTTTAGAGGCCTGCTATAAGGAGTTCTGCATCTTCTGCAGAGGTACTGGGTCAGTCCTTAGAAGCTTTCTGTTCCTCGTGATCAAGATGGCAGTGGAGATTACGAGACTGAACTGCAACTGGAAGAATCAGGAATGCTTACAGGGTACATGCTCCCATTTATCATCATCTAAGTTTCAGGCTTTCATGGACAGTCCTAATCTTACCAAAGTGAGGATCTGGGGCATGTGGGACTGCTACTTACTTGTGGACTGCATTGTCTTATGTAATTGTGGAGACCAGCAGGTTCTCATTCTGCATGATCTGCAGTAAGTTTAAGATTAGGCTTCCCAGTACAACAGAGGAGGCATGGTGCTTCTGGAGAGAGTGCAGCAGAAGTTACCGAAGATTATGAAAGGACTTGAACATCTCTTCTATGAGGAAAGGCTGAGAGAGCTGGGACTTTTCAGCCTGAAGGAGAGAAGGCTCAGGGAGTGATCTTATTAGTGTATATAAATACCTGAAGGAGGATGCAGATAGAACAGAGCCCATCTCTTTTAATTGGTGCCCTGTGACAGGACAAGAGGCAGTGGACACAAACTGAAACACAGAAGGTTCCCTCTGAACAGCAGGAAATGCTTTTTAACTGTTCCCTGGGCAGTGGCACAGGTTGCTTCAAGAAGTTGTGGAGTCTCCTTCCTTGGAGAAATTAAAAAAAAATAACTAGACATGGTCATGGTCTCCATAATCCTCAGTGTGTGATTATGTGAGGTACAGTGAGTGTGCTGCAGTGTCATCTTGCAGATGCGCATCAGCTATGTCCCTGTTTTACCCAAGCCTTTAATTAGTGTGTGGGGAATCTGTGGGATTCACACTGCACTATTCTGCCACTCACTTATCAGTTCTTTATGGGTGTACAAAGAATTGTTTCGTAGACACTCCAGGCCATTGTGACCAGATACCTGAGCAGAAATCAGTGAAAACCTTAGTACAGTCCAGAGTGCTTCCAGCAGCAATATGGCACCATGCTTCTTGAGAGTAGCTGCCTTTGCTGCTTAAGTCTGGTGGAGAAGACAGCAGAGTAGCTTGTTACCCTGGGGTGTGGGCTTTCTAGGGTAGTGTAGGGCTGTCTTTTAGCTGATGCTCAATCATCTACAGGACTGAGGTGAGTTGTAGCTTAAAGCAGCTGCTTGTAGGCTAAGGGCTTTCTAGGCCCCCTGACATGTCAGCATCCTTATGCAAGTAGGGCAGTTGTAGTTTCAGGGGGTTGGCAAATCATTATAAACTGAGTACACACGGTGGGATTGAAACTCCAACCTGAGTATGCACGCTGGCATTGCACTAACACTGTGACATAGGTGCATGGTGCTAGCAGGGCATGTCAGCCCAGACTAGAAACAAAACATCCTCAGAAGTGACACCTGTGTGTGGTCAGAAACTCAGTTATTTTTCCCAGTACTCTAATGCCCCATCTAGTGCCAGCAAATTCCTTCTGCATAAGACAAATTACTTATAGATTGGAAAAAATACTCTACTCTCCCTTCTCAGTGCTTGTCACAAACAAGTGTGCTGCAAAATCAGATTATTTGCAAAGATGAGGGTTAATCCTCACTGTGTACACTGTGAAACAAAGATGTAAACGACCAATGTGTGATGTACAGTGTAGCTCCATTCATTATTTGCTATGCTACAAGAAGAATGAAGGTATTGCTGTGGTCTTAAGGTAAAACATCTTATGCACTTAATTTTCAGACAAATGGGGAATTTGTCAAGCTGCAGTGGAATGGAAATCTTGGCCTATCAGTAGGCCTCTATTGTAATGTAAAACTGCAGCTCATTGCTCCCATGGTAACTATGCAGTGAAATCCTTGAAGAGGGCTGGACCCGAGGAGTGAGAGCTGGTTGTTTGCTAAGAATAGACTTGCACTTTTTCCTTTTTTCATAACCTTCGCGGGTTTTTTTTTTTCTTTTATGCCTTCGTGTGTGGTTTGTTTTTTTTTTTTTTTCTGTAGTCTTCTGAGCCCTCAACTTGTAGAATTTTTTTGCATCCTGACCTGAAAAAGGAAAGAATGGCAAGTTGTTTCCTAAAGATAATTCCAGTAACGGGCTGTTAGTTGAGGCAGCTGTTCAGGGCTATACTGTTTTCTTTAATGTTTTTTTTTCCTTTTTTTTTTTTTTTTTTTTTGTGAAAACCAGTAACTGAAAGGAAGGCAAAAGGCATTTGAATGCCTTATAACCTTTTTGACTGTCCTTTCTTAGTAGCCTGCTTTAAATGTATTAAGGCCTTTGCTTCCTACAAAGATTTATCTTTTGACCTTCCCCTGCAGAAATAAGGTACATTTGAGGGGAAAAAAAAACAAACAACAAACTAACAACAAACAAAACAATTAGAACATCCCCTCTCCCCCACAAAAAGAACTGAAAACAAAACAAGCTGTCTTTCATGCTACGGAGTAGAACTGGAGAAAGCCTTTGAGCTTTGATGCACAGTCTCCCTACAGCCAAATATAGCAAGCTTATTAGTTTTCCACTGTGTCTTGCTTTGTGATCAAGTACCTTGGAATATCTTCATTTCCTTCATTGAGAAGACTGTAACGAGAAAGTTTAGAAAAGTGCTTTTATGTTCAGGTTTGCAGTTGTAAAGGAAGTTTTTACTTTCCTGCCAGTCTCTTTTCTGATTCAGTTGCCTTACAAATGGATCTGTTTTCAGAGGGGGAAAATTATTCTCTCCCTGAGTCTTTTTGGAGCAGAAGACCTTCTTGACCAATTGATAATGCAAGTTCTTAACTGTATTGCTTAGACAATAATCTTAATCTGTGTTTCAGGCAGCCTTTTATGTCCATCAGGAAGCAGGCAGGTTTTGTGATAATGCAAATTATTGCTATTTTATGTTGTGACATAAATGTCACCCAGGAGTCTTTCCTTTTTCTTTGCCTAATAGCGTCTCTGTAACAGTAAGTATCATGAGCTGCCTTCTCTTCCCAGTAATCTCACTATAATTATAATTCTATGAGTTACATTTCAGAGAAATACTGGAAATAACTGATCCAAGTATAAAGTCTGGTGTCAATGAATCCACACTCGCCATAATTTCTAAAACAAAATGGCAATTTAGACTGATCTAGGTTTGTTTTGTTTTTCATCTGTGTTTTAGTGCTTGTGATCCTGTAAATTAGTGGGGAATGACTGCATCTTGCCAACTTTGTTGGTTTTTCTGTGATCCACTTACAATAATAAGTATTACAGCTTGGATTGTGCTACATGATTCTGTTTCTAAATGATAAAAGTTCACCTTCAGCTGAGTTTGGATCATTATTTTACCTTTGTGCAGCAGCTTTTCTGTCTGGAAGAGTCATACTGAAGCTAAGTTTTCAAGTAGGGGAAGGAGAGAGACAGGAGCAGTTACTCCTGGACATGATATTGTTCCCCCTCTAGCACATCTCACCCTGTTTATAGACTGAGATGGGAAAGACTGAGGCACTGAAGAGGCAGGTTTTGGTTTACACTGGACTGGAAATGCTTGTCTCGGAGTAGTAAGGTTTTCATGTATTATCTAATAATATCTGAACAATGCTTCACGTTTAAATATCTAGGGAACATCATCTTGTTATAATTCCATAAAAAGATTAACTATTGAGGTTCCTTTGCAGTCTTTTTTATCATGTACTGATATTTTTGGTGGCACCAGTAATTTTTTTGTTCTGAAAAACCTTACTCTGATATATATTTGAATGTGCTGTTATATTTAGTCTAAACTATGCAGTCATAGTATTTGGAAGTAATTTTGACTTAGATTTTTGAATGTGTATACGCAAGATCCTGTCACTCTTTCCCCTAAATGTCTGTTGAAAGGCACTGAAATTCAGTAACTTGTCTGTAGTACATCTAGTTTCTTTACTCATTGGCTTTTCACACTGCAGCTCTCAGCTGTGTGTGTCCACCCAGCTGTGTATGTCCACCCACCTCATGCCACATTGAGTAGGTGAAGGGTCTGTTCAGAGAGATTTCAGGATTCCTGAGAGAATTGACTCCTCCACCAGCGAGCATTTCAGTGCCAAACTTATTTGCCCATTGACTTGACTTAGAAGCCCAGGCAGAACAGAATGAGTGAGTAAGCACATGTGTAAACAGGCAGAACTGGCAGGATTTGGAGCCGAGACTACATTTTGCTGAGGTTGAGAGTGTGATCACTTGTGTTCCCTTTGTCTGATGATGCTTTCTGCCTTTCAGTGGTGGGTTGGCTGACAATGTCAGAATTGGCTGACAATGTGTTATTTTTCTTGAGAGGTTGAAGTTGAGAGTTTGAACTGAGTTGGCCAAAGAAGAGAAATCAAGGTTTTTCCATGTCCTGCCTTACTTTCTAAACAGGAAGCTGTTTTGAGTAGAAGGGAATATTTCCTCCTTTATATTTTGAAGCTGAGAAAATATCCACATATTTTATGCCAGGCTTGCTTTAGTAGGCTAACTTGTCAGATGGACTCCTCTGGGAGGTAAGGAGGTGTTTTGTTTGTAGACACCACTGCCACTGATGTACTGTGGTAACCATTCATTGGTTTTGCCAACAGTAGGGTGCTTCTGAATAGGTCAGAAGCAAAATCCTTAACAACTAGGGACCTTAATATCAGAAACTGAGGAAGTGCAGCTTTTGCTCAGTAGAAATATAGGACAACAGAGCACAGATGTAAAATCTTTGCAGTTGTGGAGTTGGGCCTAAATTCAAAGTCATTTTTTCATCTGTTTTTGATGTGAGAGGAACATGTCTCAACCATCCATGAAAGCTGTGCTGAGGACAATTAGTGAAATTCTTACAAAAAGCAGTGGAGTGCACATTGACAACCTGAATCAAAGCTGTAGGTCAGAGCCCTAGTTTCCAGGTAGGGTCTTATAGCATGTGTGACAGATGAGGTATTGTAATAGCTTTTGCATTGGCCAGTTGTTCTGGCTGTTTCTGTATTGCTAAGCCTGACAGGTAAGGAACTTTGGAAGCTTAAATATGGTGCTGAAAGGATACATTGAAGATAGCCACTTTGTTAATTACTATCTCAAAAAGTAAATATCCAGGAAATCCTTACATTATCTTTGGTCCTGTTTAAACAAGGATAAATAAGTAGGAGATGCACAAAAATAATGGTAGGTACATGTTGCTCCTGTTGTGTGTAGCAATGCCTTTGAGAATTCAGTTAATTTTTCATGCATTTTGTTGTTTGTTTTTTATCCTTAATAAATATTGAATAGCCTCTTAAGTCCTATAAAAGCTTTTACTATAGAAAAGGGCAGCAACCTACCTAAAATCAATGCATGTACTTTAAGAAGGCATGTCAAATTATTACTAACTTTTATGAAATAAACCTGCTATGATTAGAGTGCCTTAATTAGAGCAAAGTTTTACTGTAGAGAAACCTAGGATGTTCAGGATTTTATTCTTGTTTACAAGTACTCTTTTTGGATAACAGCACAAGAGTATTTGTAATAAGAGGGAATTGTCACATAGCACTGCACATTTTCAGATTGCTGCACACTCACTAACAAATAGGTCATTCTGTCACTTCTGTGAGGAAGTAGTTAATAATAATTTTCTCTATCATTATAGTTGAGGAATGGAGACAGAGGCTGTGTCCAAGTTAGCAAATAGTGTGAACAGGAAAGTAGGCTGAGAACCTGATGTTAGTGTTCTAGGGTATTTTTTGCTTTAAACGAGGTCTAGGCTTATCCTGAGGACTAAATGTCTGGTTGTGGCTAGAATGCATTAGGTGTGGTCCTTAACTTCTGTTTTTGCTGGTTTCATTCTACAACCAGTTTCTCACTTGGAGATGCTTTTATGTTAATGACGGAGAGTACAGTGAGCAATGTAGATGAGAAAGTTCATTTTGAAAATGTTCTCCTGAACTTAGTTTAAAGACTAATGTGTATCTGACTAGAGGGGTGCTCTGGTGAGTGGTTTAAGGTGGGAATTTTGCCATGCCTACAGGTTAGTTGTTCAGTCTGGAGAAAAGACGGCTGAGGGAAGACTTTATCACTCGCTACAACTATCTGAAAGGAGGTTGTAGTGAAATGGGTTTCTCCCAAGTAACAAGTGACAGGACAAGAGGCAACAGCCTGAAGTTACACCAGGAAAGATTTCATCATGTAAAAGAGTTATCAAACATTGGAAAGGCTGCCCAGGGAAGCTGGTTGAGTGACTGTCCCTGGAGAAATCTGAAAGATGTGTAGCTGTGGTGCTTAGGGTTATGATTTAGTGGTGGACTTGGCAGTGCTAGTTTAACAGTTGGACTGATGACCTTAAAGGTCTTTTCCCACCTAAGTGATTCTGTGATGATTTTTTTCAGAGTTGCTAGTTACAGCTAAATTAAGAAAATGGCTGATGTTTTCAGGCATCTCCAGATTTGGCCCTGATGGTTGGCTGCTGCTTTGCACAAGAGTGTTGGAAATGGCATTTCACCTCAGATCTTCCCTCCTTGCTAGTTTTGAGTGATAATGGAATCTTAATCTTTTTGAGATAGCTTGATTTAGGTTTAGAAATAACCTCTAATTAAGTCTGATTTTCATGATGGGTATGAGCTGCTTAGTCTATTTCTGTACATCAGTGCAGTAGTAGTTTAAAGTCAGTAGTCCATTATGTGAAAAAGAAGTTTTGAATATGTTGCCCTCTGTCTAGTAGTTTTTATTTTAAATTGTCTGAAATATTAATGAGATTTCACTTATCCTTTGCTTTGCTTTCCATTTTGAACCCTGCAGGAAGTTCATATTTCGATGTAGTTAATTTTTTAGGGAAGTGTTTATTCTTTGGTTGGGCATTGTCAAAACTCTTTACTTATTTGTCTTTGACGTCTAAATTGTCAGTCTTTTTTTGTTTGATTTAACTTTTTCTTTCAGTTAGTGGTTACAGCTACTGTCAATTCACATCAGTGTTCTTCAACAGAAGTGTCGGGAAAACCAGGAGATAATGATAATTCATGTATCTAGAAGTAAGGAATTGAGCTGGGAAAATACAAACAACCTTTCAGGCTGTCCTTTTGCCAGGAAGAGTTGAAAGACAGATCTTTCTTCTGCCTCTCTTTGCATGTGCAGGTTTATTCGTACAGCCTTTAAAACAACTGATAGTGCGTGTAACTGCACAATAGTTGTTAGAATTAGAGATTTAGAGATTGATGCTGGCTTTGTCATTTGTCCCTTCTATGTCTACCAAAATGACTGTGACTTTATATTTTTTTTAATGCTTAAAGCAAAGCCAGATGCCTCTTACTTCATGTACAATTATCTTTTACACATTCATAAAAGGTTTTTGGCCACCAGTGAAAGCGGAAAAGAAAATCTTAATTTAAGAAAGAGATGGGAAGCTTTTGGTCCAGGTGGTTGATAAAGTACACTTAAAATGTTGCAGAGATACATCTTGGGAATTCTCCTACACTAACTAGGAGATAAAAAAACCCTTATTCCATCAGTTGAGTTTGTAAGGGAACAAACTGTTACACTGCGATATTACAGGACTTGAAAAACTGCCTTTATTGTATCTTATGCAATACAGACGGCAAAAAGCGTCTGACCTTATCTCTAGGATGTAGTTCACCATCATGGATCTTGTGTTATTCTTGGTAAGAAGAAAAGTAGTTGTTTATTAAGTAAGATAAAGACAAGGAAGCAAAACTTGAAAAAGTTCTTGAGATGGGGTTAGACTTGGAGCTAGATAGTCTGCTAACTGAATTCACAGTATGTTGAAAAATATAAAACATTAACTTCGTCATTCAACTTCACAGACAAAGAATCAAAGATTTTCTCTCATGGCCTTGTGGAAAAGTAATAGATCTCATAAATTTGATTAGAAAGATGATCAGTTTAAGTAAATCTTAGCATAGTTTGTAATACATTAGCTTCTAAGATTGCTGGTAAAATACATGAAAAGATACATCTGTTCATATGGTGTTACGTTAGCAATTCTTCCTTGCAAAAGCCAAGATGGCATTTTTGTTTAATTATAGTCTGTTTTGTGACTGTACAGTTTCAAGTCAAATCATGTGTACAGTATTGCTGTGGGATACATGTGAACCTACTGCGCTGCACCAGTAGTGGACCTAAAGGAATTAGGTATGCCCTGGAAGGTCTTGTTGGTGATTGTAGTCGCTGTCAGTAATGAACTTCTGTTGCAGTATGTAAATAGGCAGTGCTATAGGTGTGATTTGACATGAAAATGAGTGTGTTACACTGTATCAGTGTGTTATGTACTTAGTTTCATTGATACTGATGTTCTGATGAGGTTGCAGCTGAGGTGATTCAGCCATTTGCTCTTCTGGAGATTACTGGCAGGATAGGTTTTAAAATGCTTTATACGTGGTTATTTGTTATGGGAAACAGTGCAGTAAAGAAAGATGGAAAACTTAAGCAAATATTCTGTTTGCCAAAACTTACTTACCAAGACAAAAGAGGTGCCAGAAGTAGAACACATTACCTGGGTCTGAGTCCAGTTCCTTTTTTTGTGAATGAGTCCTTGTGTTCACAAATCAAAGTAAATAATTTATAGCTAATTAGTGAGTTGCAGGTACTTCATCCTAGCTCCAGGCTGCCTAACCACTGGCTACAGGAAAGCTCCAGGACAGCTCCAGGACATCTCCTTCCCTAAATATCTGATCAAGATGGTATTTCCCAGTGTGAGATACATTACTGTTTAGTAGTGCAAAAACTTAGGAAGCCACTGTCCATTTATTTTAAGCTGTAGAGATTCAGTAATGGTCAATGTTTGTATTCGCCTTTTATGCTTATTCAGAATATGAGCACATTTCAGCAATGATGAGATTCAGTGTAGGATTATGTCTGCAAAAGGCCTTTGGGTGACCTGTGAAAAAAACCCTCATATTTTCTCATTGATAATTTGTAATCATTCTGGCTGGAATAGCCAGAAGTGAATATAGTTTGGAACCACTCAGTGTGTACTGAATATAATTTTTTTCCTTTTCAGAGTGCAGGTACTTCAACATGTTGGGGCATATTAATCTGAACTCTTGCAGAGGCAGCCCAGGAATAATTGGTGGCCAGTTAATTGCAGTGCAAGTGGGTGCAGCCCACAGATGTCCCTACAGGGCCTGCTCACATTTTCAGAACAGAAGTAGTGGATACATGTATATTGTAGTCACAGTGCCCGTAAGTAGTAAGGCCAGTGCTTTCAGAGAGCACCAGGCTTGCTGCATGCGTGCCAGCAGGGCGGTTGCATTGTAATTGTAGAGAAAGCCTAAGTTTTTTTTTGAAGTCTCAGATGTAGGGGGCATCTGGGGTATACAAACCTGGTAAATCGCAGCCTCTGGAAAGTTTGGCTTTTACTGCTTGGGTCCTTCCCTGCAGGAGGGAAATGCAGCTGGCAGCTCTGTACCACCAGTTAGTAGATGGCCCTCCATCCTAAGCTGAACTTCTGCTCGTCTATAGAAATAAGGATGGTTGCATTTCTGTCTTGCTAATTCAGGAAACTTGTTAATTCCTTGTGCAAGGGAGGTGAAGAATCAAAGATGCTTACTTTGATCTTTAGACCACAGTATTTAGGGCTCTAGAAATGCAGAACTTTCTCAAATTTTATGTACTTTACAGAATTCATAAAATACTGAATTGCCTGCAGTCATCTGTTGTGTGAAGGTGTGTAATTGGGAGTTTAGAACACAAATCACCGCATCTGCATTATTTTGTCCCATTGCTCTCGCAGCCTCTGTTTTACTGCAGACAGCAAATGCACTTTCTGGTGAAGGGTGTGTAGTCAAAAGGGAGTATGTATGTTTGTGGAGCACCAGTAAGTAGAGTTTTAAATAAAGCCAAATGGCACTCTGTGGAGATGTAGTTTGTGTAGTGTAGCTTGTCTGCAGAGAGACTATCCTTGATAGACATCTCTGTTTTTAGAAAAATCATAAAGATACAAAGCAGCAATATGTAGGTAACATTTTATTAGCTGTGATTTGAAATGGATTGCTCATGTAGAAAAAGCGCTTTTTATGGTTTTTTGTTTGGTTTTTTTTTTTTTTTTTTTTTTTTTAGAAAGATCTTATTAAAATCTAGCATGCAACTTATATAGACTTACACAGTGGGCTTGGCAGGTTGACACAGTTTCTCACAGCATTCTCCTTCAGAAACTGTCAGCCTCTGGCCTGGCCAGGTGCACGCTCTCCTGGGTAGAAAACTAGCGGATAGCTGGGCCCAAAGAGTGGTGGTAAATGGAGTTAACTCCAGCTGGAGACCAGTTACAAGTGGGGTTCCCCAGGGCTCAGTGCTGGGTCCAGCCCTGTTCAATGTCTTTATCAATGACCTGGATGAAGACATCGAGTGCTCCCTTAGCAACTTTGCAGACGCTAAGCTGGGTGGAAGTGTGGATCTGCTGGAGGGTTAGGAGGCTCCAAAAGTATCTGAACAGGCTGGATTGCTGGGCAGAGACTAACGGCATGAGGTTTAACAAGGCCAAGTGCCAGATCGTGCACTTGGGGCACAACAACCCTGTGCAGTGCTACAGACTAGGAGAAGTCTGTCTAGAAATCTGCCTGGAGGAGAGGGACCTGGGGGTGGTGATTGACAGTGACTGAACATAAGCCAGCAGTGTGCCTGGGTGGCCAAGAAGGCCAATGATATCTTGGCTTATATCAGGAAACAATGTGACCAGCAGGTCCAGGGAGGTTCTTATCCCTCTGTACTCAGCACTAGTGAGACCGCACCTCGAGTACTGTGTTCAGTTCTGGGCCCCTCACCACAAGAAGGATGTTGTGGCTCTGGAGCGAGTCCAGAGAAGAGCAACAAAGCTGTTGAAGGGGCTGGAGAACAAACCTTATGAGGAGCGACTGAGAGATCTGGAGTTGTTTAGCCTGGAGAAGAGGAGTCTGAGGGGAGACCTTATTACTCTCTACAACTACCTGAAGGAAGGTTGTGGAGAGGAGGGAGCTGGCCTCTTCTCCCAAGTGACAGGGGACAGGATGAGAGGGAATGGCCTCAAGCTCTGCCAGGGGAGATTAAGGCTTGAGATAAGGAAAAAAATTTTCACAGAAAGGGTCGTTAGGCATTGGAACAGTCTGCCCAGGGAGGTAGTTGACTCGCCTTCCCTGGAGGTGTTTAAGGTGAGGGTGGATGAGGTGCTTAGGGGCATGGTTTAGAGATAGGTGGGAATGGTTGGACTCAATGATCTGTTGGATATGTTCCAACCTAGTGATTCTATGATTCTATGAAGTAAAGCTATATGATACCTGACAAAAGCACTTGACTTTGAAAATATGTGCAGAAGCCTGTAAAACATGTTCTTCATCTTTAGAAAACAAGTGAAACTGAAGTACAGAGAGCTGTGAAGATGTCACAAGAATATTTGATAATCACATTTTAAGGCTTATCTCAGGTGACAATCAAAAAGGACAGATATTTATTTGAATAGAAACATTAATTGTAAATTTTTGTATTTTGAGAATAACATTGGCCATCTTGGATTCACTTGTCTGTTGTATTCTGCCCCAGTAAGGAAGAAGTCCTTTATGGAATAGTTTGGTCAACTGAGTTGTTCTGCCCAAGTTGACAAACCTACTGCCGTTTACTAGGTAACATTTTTCTGAACAGTCACAAATTTACCAAAATGCTTCAGCTCTCTTTTATGGGACCGTTCCCATGTGCCAGGCATTAGAGGAACAGTCTGGCCATAAATGTCAGAGTGTAAATTGTGTTAAAAGACAAAATCAGCTGCAGCTTCTTCATAGCAAATCTTTTTGAAGAAGTAACTGCTAACTAGTGTGAGGTGTTGATTATACTGGCTGTGTACACGTGATTCAGCAACTTCTGTATACTTGCCTGGAGTGGTGAAGTGGTTAATTTTTACTAACACACAAAGGCTTCCAGCAGTGTTTGGATCTGTAAGACAATAGTGTTGGAGCAGCTGGACTTAATCTTCCCTTTTTCCTATGAGACAGCTGGGGTCAGCAAAATATCCCAAAAACTGGCAGCTGACAAGAGGAAAAGGGAGGATAGTGCAGAACTACCTGACTATAGCAGCATCTTCTGCTTCCCAGTCGCTCTTGAACACAAAGGTGTAGCAAAGCATGGCATAGGGTTGGCCACCACTGCTGCTGAGTGGCATCCTAATCCATTTTCAGTTACTTCTTGTTCACCAGTGTGAAGGCAGCTGAATAGCTCATTTGTTTATGCTTGAAGGTTTGGGGTAGAGTTTAAAATGCTCCAGAAGTCAATTCTCTGCCATAAGCTTCATAGAGAACTGTCTTGCCTGCTTCTTTTCTGTGAGTAGAAGAGATCCTTCCTCACACTCCCTTGCCAAGGGCCAAGCCATGCCCATGCCAGGGGAGCGGGCTGGCAGTTCACACTGAGATGTCACAGGTGGACATGTTTTCTTCTACATGCAGCTTTCCTCTCCTAGCTTCTGCAGTGCAGAGACCTGCAGGGAAAGGCTGGACAGCTGCTGGTGGGTTCATGAGAAGTCCTGTCCAATAGCCACAGCAACACCCCTGTCTTCTGTGGTGATCTTCCAGGTTCTGCAGAATGATAGCCTTATGGAGGGGTCTGTTTGTAAGAAATTGTGAAGTTAATGGATAAAACAGTGTTTATCTCCTTAAGTTTCCTTGTATTGGGACATGTTAGTGTTTTCAAGGTTTGTGCTTTCCATAAAATGAATGTCTATTTTACAAGATTTAAGACCTTTAGCACAGTAGTGGTATTGTGCTGAGTTTTTATACACCTAAATGGTCTGGGACATATTTTAATCATTGTAAGCTATTATCTGTAATTTCTTTCTTTGTTTCTTTCTTAATTCCTCCTGGAGCAACCATGAGAACAAAGAAAACATTTTTAGTAATTTCTGTTGCATTTTCCAGAGGTTTTTATGGTACGTTTTTGGACAGTCCAATCCTGTATAAAAGAGAATTGGAGACTACAGTGTATTAAAGGTCTTTTCATTTTTAACTTGAAGGTGGTTGGAATTTCAGATCAGATGTTTCCTCCAAGATATTCATGCACAGGGGCCTCCTTACAGTTGCAGGCCTGGTGTACCTCTAAATAAACCATGCTTTTTTCCTTTGTTTCTATTTTTTTCACTGAAAGGGTATAAAAAGAGCAACGCAAAAGTAGAAGTAAATACAGAGGTTCTAGATATAATCACTTTTTACTCTCATGCCACGGTGGTTGTTGAGCTTTGTGAGCTTTGGACAGTTAACTCTGTGATTTGTACTGACAGTTGGATGTGCACTTGGCTTTTTGGTTGGTTTTGGGTTTTGTTTGTTTGTTTTTTCTTAACTGAAATTCTCTATAAATTTTTTGCATTATAATGCTGACTTGTGTGGTTAACATTTTAATAGCGTAAAACATAAACTAAGCTTCTGGACTGGAACACTCTGATTTGACTGCTCTGCAAAGGAATGACTTGTAAAATAATGTTTATTTCTGGAAGTAAATGTTTCCTCTAGAAAAAAAATGGCTAACTAGAAGTTTTCCTCACTACCAACTTGCCCCTCTGTGAGCTGCAATGGTGTTAGGGTTCTTCTCCCTGGCAGTTGAATTTGTATATATTTTGTTGTACAAAATGAAGAATGGGAACAGATTCTCAACATAAGCATGCTCTTGGCTGTCTTGTTCCATAGCTTTGAAAATGGCAAGAAATATATTCAGTGTGATCTCAGTGGAACTGTATGCAAGTATTGCTAGTGAAAATCAGAATTATGTGAGTGCCTGCACAACAAAAACCCAGGACCAAAGAAAACTTAATTACCCAGGGTCTTAAGTGGATTTAGAAATTTCTCCCACACCTGAGGTAAACCAGAATTAATAGTGCCAATAACTTATATGTCAATGAACAGCATGTGGACTTTCATTAAACAGAAAGCCACGTGTCGTTTCAAGAGAGATCAGAACTATGAAGAGGCTTTAGGAGAGAAAGGAAGTACCTTAGAAAAAGGTTAATGACTAGAGTTGATGTTTGAGTTGATGTTTGAGCATCTGTTACTGAAAAGGCATCTATTCGTGCATCTCAGTATTTCTTCTAATACTGTAAAAGTGTCCAGCAAACCTTATCCGTAATTTTAGTTGTGTCCTCATTGATGTTGTCTTATGTTTTTCATTAGATATTATCTTAAGATTTCTATTACCTTTACAAATAGAAAGCAGTTATTTATTAATCTGGCAATTCTTGGTAGCTATTTTGTGTATGTATGTAAAGTAAATAACATGAAAAAATACTGAAAAACTTTCAGAGGAGGTAATAATCTGGTGTATACAAAGAAGTGCAAGTGCAAAATGATGTGACTTTATGCACTGACTAGTAAAATCTGCCTTGCATATCCTCGATATATCCTCATATCATGTTCTTAGTGACCAAGTAGTAGCTTTCATCCTTCACTTCTCCAAGTTGAAATTGCTCAACTTTGCAGTTATTTTCATAAGCAAATGCTGCATCTAAGAACAGCATTGTATTTCTGTAATAGTGTACTTAGTATGAAAATACTTATATGTTGTGGTGTGTAACACTAGCAAGGATGTCCTCATAGAACGTTCCTATTCAATCTACTTTCTATTTTTTCCTTGATAAAAACCAGAGGGGGGTGGTGGTTTGTGTGTGTGGAGAATCTAATTATATTTTTTTAATTATGAAATAGTTCTATGGTAATATTAACCTTGACCTGATTTCTTAAACTCTGAGAATGCCCATAGTGTATTGGCATCTGTACAGTCATCTTCATTCTGGGTGTATGTGAATGTATGCACATGTGAATGTATGCACAAAGATATATTTACATTACAAGGAACAGAATTAAAACATTAATTTGTTCAGTCTTTTATTAATAATATTCAAGTCTTGCTAGATTAAATTGATTGTAATTAGATGTGGTCTTTCCTGAGATATGATAATATAGTGGTTGTGTTGCTCCTCTCCAGCTAATGAGCTGGCTGGCCTTTGTTCCCTCTGCTTCCAGGGGAGGAAGATGTGCAGAGTGGCTAGCCTCATTTTGGAGGAGCTGCCTGATTACTGTACTTGTAATGGCTGAAAAGCTGTAAATTGCAAGAGGATGGCAAAAAAGTAAACAGTGACTCCAAGCAAAGTAGCAGTGAAAAAGCACTGTGAAGTTAACAACGATCTGCCTTAAGCAGCAGGAAATGTGTCACAGTGTCTGGAACTGTGCTCCCCTCTGGGTGGATTTAAAATGCTCTCAGTCTTGGAGCCAGCCTGCATTTTGTTGTGTTTACTGTGATTTTGTAGTAATAAAGAACCTTCAAAACCCATTCATTTTAGCTTACAGGTAAACATGTATGATACTGATCTCCTCAAAGAAGGTATATATTAAAATAAGAAGAGAAAATAAGAGGTTGGATGAAGAGAATATTGGTTTATCTATGTGAATTTCTATATAGGGTTTTTCACTGATGAAAATCAGGCATCTTTGGGAACACTGATGAACTCGGATATATTTGTGCCCTGGAGTGTGTTAAGCAAGTCTGCTTCCCAGCACTGTATTCTGCCCTCAGATGTGTGTATACAATCCCGTTTGACATTAATCACACACACATTTTTAAAGACAGATTTGGCCTTTCCTTTGTGCAGGGAAGGTAATAACTTAAAGTACTGTCTTTCGCTAATGCTGGTATTCGCTTCTGCGTTTGTTCACACTTTTTTTCTATGGAAGAACAGCATGCAGTGGACCAAGTTTCCACATTTTGCTGTCATGTAGAGTTGTGAATAGCATAAAGGAAGTATTTCTTAGGGTGAAAATTCATTTGTGATGCTTTCACTGCACCAATGAGCTCTTTAGGCAGAATTTGTTGAAGTTGCTCCAAACCATATAAAATAGAAAGTTAAGCACATTGTGTAGAGTTCTTGCTCTTCAGAGAGCCCCTAGTTATTCATAGAATCACTGGGTTGGGAAGGACCCATTGGATCATTGAGTCCAACCATTCCTGTCAATAACTAACCCATGCCCCTCAGCAACTTGTCCAGCTGTCCCTTAAACACCTCCAGGGATGGTGGCTAATCCACCTCCCTGGGCAGCCTGTTCCAGTGCCCAGTGACCCCTTCCATGAAAATTTTCTTCCTGATGTGAAGCCTCAACTTCCCCTGGCGGAGCTTGAGGCCATTCCCTCTTGTCCTGTCCCCTGTCATTTGGGAGAAGAGGCCAGCTCCCTCCTCTCCACAACCTCCTTTCAGTTAGTTGTAAAGAGCAGTAAGGTCTCTCCTCAGCTTTCTTTTCTTTAGGCTAAACAACCTCGGTTCCCACAGCCACTCCTCGTAAGATTTGTTCTCCAGCCCCTTCACCAGCTTTGTTGCTCTTCTCTGGACTTGCTCCCACAGCCTAGAATCTTCCCCTAGGCCGCACTATCCTCAGAAAAAGATAAAAACATCCTCCATTAAGAAGAAGAGGAGGGTGACTGTTGTTAGGGACTCCCTCCTAAAAGGAATGGAGGGACCCATTTGCAGACCGGACCCGCTCCGCAGAGAGGTCTGCTGCTTACCAGGGGCATCAGTGAAGGAGGTAGCTAGAAAACTCCCTTCCCTGGTCCATGAAAAAGACTACTATCCTCTAATAGTAGTTCAAACTGGTAACAATGATTTAGTAAGCAGAAAGACCAAAGCCATCAAGAAAGATTTCACGGCCATTGGGAAAATGATGGAGGGCTCTGGGGCTCAGATAGTGTTCTGCTCCATCTCAAGGCTAAACAGAGAGCAGCAGGAAGTCAGGAAGAAGAATTTAATTAATGCCTGCTCCGAGCCTAGTGTGAGGAGAGGGGCTCTGGCCTTGTTACTAAGGATGGGACATGTCTGTCTCCTAGGAGGGCTAAAGCCCTTGCTAAAAACCTAGCTAAGCTCATAAACGGAGCTTTAACCTAGATGTGAAGGGGGAGGGGGGTGTGACCAGGCTAGACAGGAGCAAGCCTGGATGTGGTGCACTGGTGATTCAGAGCGAGTCTGCTGGTAAGGACCACCAGTACATCACCACACAGAAAGTGGGAGTGTACACAGCTGGGGGTGGTAAGGGAGATACGGGCACTCTGGCGCTAGCTACTCCAGTTACCAGGCAATTGGGAACAGACTCAGTTCTCTCTAAGAGGGCTGAAGGCTCGGCAGCTCAGCTGAAGTGCTTTTACACCAATGCACACAGCATGGGTAATAAGAAGGAAGAGCTGGAAGCTGTTGTAGGGCAAGGAGCCTATGATGTTGTTGCCATCACAGAAATGTGGTGGGATGACTCATATAACTGGAGTGCAGATATGGTGGGGTACAAACTCTTCAGGTGGGATAGGAAGGGAAGGAGAGGAGGTGGGTTAGTCCTCTTTGTAAGGGAGGACTTGGACACTGTTGAGATAGATTGTGGCGATGAGGAGATTGAGTGCCTGTGGGTTAAAATCAGAGGAGCCCATAAGAAGGTAGATTTTGTGATGGGAGTCTGTTACAGACCACCCAGCCAAGGAGAAGCAGCTGACGAGCTCTTCTATAAACAGCTGGGGTTAATCTCTAGATCAATGCCTCTTGTTCTTGTGGGAGACTTCAGTCTTCCTGATATCTGCTGGAAGTACAATAGAGCAGAAAGGAAGCAGTCTAGGAGGTTCCTGGAGTGTGTGGAAGACAACGTCCTTGCACAGCTGGTAAATGAACCAACAAGGGAAGGCGGCCTCCTGGACCTGCTGTTTGCGAACATAGAAGAAGAGGAATGCTTATGGGCTGTGGAAGAGGGGACAGGCCTCTTGGGTGGATTACAGGAGGGGGGTGAGATTGTGTAGAGAAAAAATCAGAAGGACTAAGGCTCAACTAGAAATCAGATTGGCAGTCTCTGGGAAAAAAAACAAAAAATCTTTCTGTAAATATGTAAATAATAAAATGAGGACTAGGGAGACCATACAGTGCCTATTGGACGCAAAAGGAACAACAGTGACAGGGGACGAGGAAAAGGCTGAGGTACTAAATGCTTTCTTTGCCTTAGTCTTTAACTGTAAAGGAAGTTATTCCCTCTGTGTGCAAACCCAGGAGCTAGAGGAGCAAAATGAGGCTCCCATGGTCCAAGGGGAGGTGGTCAGAGCCTTGCTAGCCCAACTAGACACCCACAAGTCTGTGAGGCTGGATGGGATTCACCCAAGGGTATTGAAGGAGCAGGCGGATGTGCTGGCCAAACCCCTTTCCATCATTTTCCAGCGGTCCTTGTTGACTGCGGAAATTCCACTGGACTGGAAACTGGCTGATACTGTGCCCATCTACAAGAAGGGTCAGGGGGAGGATCCAGGGAACTACAGGCCTGTCAGTCTGACCTCAGTGCTGGGAAAAGTCATGGAACAGGTGATCTTGAGTGCTATCATGAAGTACATGCAAGAGAACTGGGTAATCGGGTCCCAGTCAATACAGGTTCACAAAAGGCAGGTCTTGCCAAACTAACCTGATCGCCTTCTATGACAAAGTGACTCGGCTGCTGGATGAGGGAAAGGCTGTGAATGTGGTCTTCCTGGACCTCAGTAAAGCCTTTGACACAGTTTCTCACAGCATTCTGCTTAGGAAACCGTCAGCCTCCGGCTGGGACAGGTAGACGCACTCCTGGGTGGAAAACTGGTTGGATGGCTGGACCCAGAGAGTGGTGGTAAATAGTGTTAAATCCAGCTGAAGGCCAGTTACAAGTGGGGTTCCCCAGGGCTCAGTGCTGGGTCCAGCCCTCTTCAATGTCTTTATCAATGACGTGGATGAAGGCATCGAGTGTACCCTTAGCAAGTGTGTAGATGACACTAAGCTGGGTGGAAGTGTGGATCTGCTGGAGGGTAGGGAGTCTGCAAAGGGATCTGAACAAGCTGGATGGCTGGGCTGAGACCAATGGCATGAGGTTTAACAAGGCCAAATGCTGGGTCTTGCACTTGGTGCGCAACAACCCTGTGCAGTGCTACAGACTAGGAGAAGTCTGTCTAGAAATCTGCCTGGAGGAGAAGGACCTGGGGGTGTTGGTTGACAGCCAACTGAAGATGAGCCAGCAGTGTGCCCAGGTGGCCCAGAAGGCCAATGGCATCTTGGCTTGTATCAGAAACGGTGCGACCAGCAGGTCCAAGGAGGTTATTCTCCCTCTATACTTGGCACTGGTGAGACCGCACCTTGAATACTGTGTTTAGTTCTGGGCCCCTCACCACAAGAAGGATGTTGAGGCTGTGGAGCGAGGCCCGAGAAGAGCAACAAAGCTGGTGAAGGGGCTGGAGAACAGGCCTTATGAGGAGCGGCTGAGAGAGCTGGGGTTGTTTAGCCTGGAGAAGAGGAGACTGAGCGAAGACCTCATTGCTCTCCACAACTACCTGAAAGGAGGTTGTGGAGAGGAGGGAGCTGGCCTCTTCTCCCAGGTGACAGGGAACAAGATGAGAGGAAATGGCCTCAAGCTCCACCAGGGGAGATTAAGGCTTGAGATAAGGAAAAAAAAATTCACAGAAAGTGTCATTGGGCACTGGAACGGGCTGCCCAGGGAGGTGGTTGATTTACCCTCCCTGGAGGTGTTTAAGGCACGGCTGGACAAGGTCCTAAGGGGCATGGTTTAGTGTTTGATAGGAATGGTTGGACTCGATGATCCGGTGGGTCTCTTCCAACCTAGTTATTCTATGATTCCAGAGCCTCAACATCCTTCTTGTGGTGAGGGTCCCTGAACTGACCACAGTATTCGAGGTGCAGTCTCACCAGTGTTGAGTAGAGAGGGAGAATAACCTCCCTGGATCTGCTGGTCATGCTGTTTCTGATACAAGCCAAGATGCCACTGGCCTTCTTGGCCACCTGGGCACACTGCTGGCTCGTGTTCAGTCGGCTATCAATCAACACTCCCAGGTCCTTCTCCTTTTGGCAGCTTTCCAGTCAGGCTTCTCCCAGTCTGTAACACTGCACAGGGTTGTTTACCAGCACTGAGGTCAGACTGACAATCCAGTAGTTCCTTGGATCCTCCCTGCGACCCTTCTTGTAGATAAGCACAACATCTACCAGCCTCCTGTCCAGTGAAACTTCCCCAGCCAGCCAGGACTGCTGGAAGATCATAGAATCATAGAATAAGTAGGTTGGAAAGGACCCACTGGGTCATCATTTTGCAACACATCTGCCAGCTCCTACATACATACTTGAGTGGATCCCATGTGGCCCCATAGACTTGTGTGTGTCTAGCTGGGCAAGCAAGTATCTAAGCATCTCCTCTTGGATCATGGCAGCCTCATTCTGCTTCTCTAGCTCCTGGTTTTGTACTCAGAGGGAATAACTTCCTTTACAATTAAAGACTGAGGCAAAGAATGCATTAAGTACATCAGCCTTGTCCCTGTCCCCTGTCACTGTTGTTACTTCTGCATTCAGTAGGGACTGAATATTCTTCCTTATCCTCATTTTATCGTTAATTTATTTATAGAAAGCTATTTTTTTTTTTATCTTTCACAGACTTAGCAAATCTGATTTCTAGTTGGACCTTAGTCCTCCTGATTTTTTCTCTGCTAGATCTCACTTCCTTCCTGTAGTCCGCCCAAAATGCCTGTCCCTTCTTCCAAAGCTCATAGACATTCCTCTTCTTTTTGATGTCTCTCTAGATCTCCCTACTTAACAAAACTGGGTTTTTTCCCCGCCAGCTCCTTTCCTGGAACATGTCTCCCATAGGACTTTGCCAACCACCCTTCTGAACAGTACGAAGTCTGCCCTCTGAAAGTTTAATGATTGTCCTGCTAACCCCCCTCTTCATCTCACCTAGAACTAAAAACCCTATCATCTCATGATGATTTTGTCCCAGGCATCCTCCAACTGTCACATCCCCTACAAGGCCTTCTCTGTTCACTAACAGCAGGTCCAGGAGGGCACCTTCCCTAGTTGATTCACTTACCAGTTGTGTGAGGAAGTTGTCTTCCACGCACTCCAGGAATCTCCTAGACTGCTTCCTTTCTGCTTTATTGTACTTCCAGCAGATATTTGGAAGATTGACATCTCCCACGAGAATAAGAGGTAGCGCTCTTGAGACTACCCCTGATTGTTTATAGAAGAGTTCATCAGCTGCTTCTTCTTGGCTGGGTGGTCTATAACAGACTCCCATCACAATATCTGCCTTCTTGGGGGCTCCTCTGATTTTAACCCACAGGCACTCAGTCCCATCAGCACCATAATCGAGCTTAAGGATATGGAGGCAGTCTCTAACTACCCCACCTTCTCTCCTACCCATCCTGTCCCACTTGAAGAGTTTATACCCCACCATAGATGCACTCCAGTTATACGAGTCATCCAACCACGTTTCCGTGATGGCAATGACATCGTAGTCTCCTTGCCATACAACAGCTTCCAACTCCTCCTGCTATGTTGCATGCATTGATGTAAATGCATTTTCAGAGGGATCCTTTCATGTGGAGGGAGGAAAGGTCACACAGGGTGGGACCACGTCCTCCTCTAAACAGAGTTCTGTGAAGTCTTGGAGTTAACTTTTCCTCTGTGAAAGCAGCCAGTTTATCTCTTCTCTTCTTCCCATGCCTCTTTATTGTACCGAAACCATAAGAAGATAGTTCTAGGATTGTGAAATTTATCTGATTGCAGCTTGAAAGGATAAGGAGGTGATTCTGGTTTTATTGGGTAAGGGTATGGAGGAGTAGGGGCGAGTTTGATTTGGTGTTTGGGTTTTAGGATTTTTTGTTTGTTTGTTTTCCAGAATTAAAGGTAAAGGAGGGAAGATGCTGACTTACAGTAATGGGTTGTGCCTGACTGCATGGTAGTAGTACACTGTGGTTTTGGTTGTATCACACAAAGCCATATTAGATTAACTAGGTTTCTGATGAGGGAGTTTGAGAGGTTCTACTTCAGTGAAAGCTTGATTTAATAGTCATTTAAGATGCTGCAGAACATCAACTGAATTTTAACTTTTTATTCTATCTTCCCAATTATCAGTGATTCAGTGTGTTATTTAGGCTTTATTATAGTAGTCACTTGGACTGTTTTAATTGTGTCAGTACTAAAATGATGATGAGTATTAGTTTTATGTCTCAGTTTAGTGTCTGTACTAGAGTGATAAGCAAGTTTAACTGCTGAAACACAAACAGATTCAATTTGAAAGAGGATTTCTTTGCTTTAGAAAGCATTCAAACTCTGTACATAATGGGAGCTTTTCTTTCTCTTTTTTAAGGAAGTGAGAGAATTCAGCTCCTGTACTCTGCTTTTGAGAAGTTAATTAGTACAATATCATATTTATGTGTATCAGAATCAAAAAGAGGGAAATATTATTACATAAAGATGATTGTTAGAAAAGATGCAACAGCTTTAGTACTATTTTGTCATGGATAACATTTGCATAGTTTTTCACAAACATTTAAGGCATTCAATACTATTCTTGAAACAGTTAACTCTAGATGTAGATGTCCTGAACTATATTCATAAAATTCTGCCTGTTCAGTCTTTGGAAGGAACCTTTACTTATCTTACCAGGCTCTCTTTTGCTGTTACACGAGTTGTTAATGAAATTATATTTTGTTTTCTTTCATAGAATATTGATAGTCATCTTAAATACATGTTTATAAATCACTAAAATGACAAGGGAGGCAATTTAGTGAATGGCAAAATGATGATATGCTTCCTTTTTTGAAACCAAGGGAAATATGCAGGTGTGGATTGTGAACAGAATAGTTATGATGATTATGTAATGGTTTAAATTAAGGAGACTCTGTCAGTGGAACAAACACTTGACAACAGTATGTATAAGTCTCCCAGGTGTTTTATTAGTGTGTCTTAAATTAAACTTCTGCTTCCTTTAATCTCAAAGTCTGTCACTCGAGTTCTCTCCTAACTTAGCTTTTTGGGGTTATTCCATTTAGTTTTTAACATGAATACAAAATGGCATGCTGTTGGAGTAGGAACAGACATCAGGAGACCTTAGATCCCTTTTTGGCTTGTTTTGTAGCCTTGCTTGAAGCTTTAGATGTGTTCCCGTTCCATAGTTTTTTTATTAGTCCAAGTGATATACCATTGAAAATTTTTGCTAAGTGACTTTTTTGAGGTATAATCTATTAATATTAAGGATTTTGATAATCACAGAAGGAAGATTCTACAGTACTATCATTGATTTTATGGAAAATATAAGTATGCATACTATATTCATTATTATGCATACTATATTCATTATTAGACCTCATAATATTTCCTCATACGAATTCTACTCATGTCTCTATTTGAGTTGCCATTTAAATTCTTTGGTGTTATACTTCAGTTTTTATTATGAAGATTAGAACAGTCAGCTCTAAGAACTAATTTATAAATGCATTGAATGGTTGGAAGTGCAGATTGGTATTTAAATATCTTTCAAGAAGTATGATAGAGATACAGTGTGTAGTAGAGAATATTTTTTAAGCCATGGATAAAGAAATGAATAGAATACTCGGAATCTTTTTTTTTTTTAGAAAGGGGTGCTAGGTATTAGCTGTACCAGTTTGAAGCTGATAGACAACTCTCTAGTTGACAGAGGTGATGGTCAAGGCTGTAGAAGTAAGGATTCATTCATAAGGCCTTGAGATAAGGAATCTGTCTGCATAGGTGCTGAACTATGTCAGATGGATAGTTGTTTGTATAGAAGCCTGCTTGCTTCACGAACCTCCCCTTCTTTTGATGGGGAAAAGATACTCTAGTTCTACTCCAGAACTTGCCTGAAGGTGTTACAGGATGATCTTGCGAAGCTTCATCTTCACTTCGGAGTTCCTCAGCAGTCTCTACCTGCCCGACAGCTGTTCTGAGTGGTTGGACAGACTGATTCCTTTGCTTAAATACTGCAAGTATAACTTTATAGTTAAAATCAACTATTTTTCTTCTCATGTGTCACTTCTCTATTAGTATTTTAGCTCTTACTCCTCATAGGGGTTCCTCTACTCCTTTAGTACCTGATAAGACTGATTTCTGTATTTTTTCTTTAAATCTGGGAGGTAGTGCACAACAGACAGCTTTTTTTTTCTATGTAAATGTTTGATGAAGCAGTGTAGGTATAATAATATTGCAAGTAGAAAAATGGTCCACAGATAAGTGCCAGGGTATGCCCAGTCTGCACTAGATGTTGATTTTACTCTACCCATGAATCTTCACTCTCCATATACATCTGGGCTTCTTTCTGCCACCAAGTCCCAAGATAAAAGCCAGTCTTCTGCAACCTTACACATTTTTGGTTTCATGATTCTTAGTAAACGTGTGTAGATAGTGACTAACAAGGTAGTGGATTTAGATGACCTTTTTTCCTTATTTATTAAGAACATAATTTTCTATCTATTGTAAATATGACATTAAAATGTGGTCTTTTTCTCCCTTTCCTTTTTATAGATCAGACTTAACAATAAATACAAACTCAGGCATAGTTCAGCAGCATTTCTTTTCTTAGCACTATGGATTCTGCTTAGAGAATGGCATCTTTGTTGTTTTAGTTTAAGAACAGCCTTGTATTTGGTCATTCAAGGTATTGTGCTTCAGACATATTTAAGTTACAATGTAGAGAAATGTAAAAACAAGCATAGGTATGTGTTGCACACCCATGTGAAAGAAAAGTTTGTCAGCCTAGGCTTCTATTCTTGAATTATTTTAAAATTACTCTCCTGTATCTTCCTTGTCAGCCACCACATGAGTTTTGAAACCAGTAGCATTGTCACGTGAAGTTAACCATGTTTTATGTTTTTCCATTAAGTTTCACAGAATTTTGTTTCAATGCTTAGTAGTTTCTTTTTTGCAGGATGTGTACCAGGTGTAATAGTAATCATATATAAAGGTGTGCGCGTGTTTGTGCATGCAAGCATGTATGTAAGGAGTAACTGCTGTATTTAAGCAACCTTACTTCCTTCCTGGTTCTGCTTTTGGAGATACAACTGATGGTGGGACTTTGAGATCTCTGGCTGTAAAATTCTTGATGTAGTAATACTTGTTGTTATTCCCATTCAGAGAAAAAAATCTGGGGGAATCTTCAAAGATTTGCTGGGTTGCAAGATGCTAAGATCTTATTTAGAAGTTCTGAAGTTCTTAGAAGTTCTCTATGTTATACTTGAATGAGAGTTCATGACTATGAGACATTACTGGTTTTAGAAGGCAGTTAATTCTTTTCATTCACTTGGGTTTGGGTTTTTTATATGAAAATAAATTTTTAGAAGTCAAATGACCAGCCATACCGTGTGCTTGAATCAGGAAGTTCTTGTTTGATTGGTTTTTTTTTTCCAGTCATGCCATTGATTTTGTGCTACAGTAATGCTGTTATGGTGGTGGTTGGTGGTATTGCTATGGAGATTCAGGTATGTTGTGTTGTCTTCAACTGTCTTCTGACAGACAAGAAGTTATTATTCATCTGGCTTCAGAGAACTGATCCAAGTCTTGATTAATTTAAATATGCAATGGCAGCCAGCGGAAAAAGGATCTCACTATCCCCACCAAGTTGTGATAACACCTTGGTCCATTCTGCTGATTTGCTTTTCCATTTCACCTTTGTTCTCTCCTTGTATTCCTGGAGGTATTCTGGGATGCTGGCAGTAGAAGCAATGGTCAGAAACCCTTAGGCATACATATCCTCTCAGGACATGTAGATGTTTTTATCCACTTTCAAGTTTTGTTTTTCATGGTGAAACACATGGTGAAACAGACCCACTCGTGAGGCTGTGCCGTCTGTTACCCAGTGATGATTGTTTATTATGGCAGTAGGTAGAATTTGAGGCATGTATCGGCAAGCTTTGTTTCTTAACTCTCTTGTTATAGATGACGTTGTAGAAAGCTAGGTGCTGCTGTATGAGTGAAGGTCTTTATCTTCTTAAAATGCCAGTCATGGGATTTTAAAAGCAAAAAAAATGTATAAAAAATATGAAATTTAGATTTGACTCAGTGCTATAATTGTGAGAGTTTAAAATCCCAGTCCCCACCAGGGATGATCCTGTAATGACTGCAGCTTTGCTTAGCTAACCCTGGGAACTCATCATGCCAATTTTCTCCTGTATCTCTGATAGTAATTAACATTTATTTATTTTAGTTTTAATTATTTTAGTTTAGGGAGAGGTATCTAAGCAAATCCATAGTGACATGCTTGTAAATGGTGTTCTATCACTGTTAAGTAGTTTTCACGTAAAAGGGTGTTTCTGTTAAAAGAAAGATGTGATCCCGCCTTTTAAAAATAAAAAAAGCCATACTTGAAATCATCTTTGTATGCTTTTCTTGTCAGCAACAATATGAAAATACTTAATTTCTAACCTTGATCGTAACAAGCTTAAAAGGAACCATCAACCTGAAGCTTTTGAGTTCCTGTATATTGTGCTGAAAATTAACTTTTTCACTTCTTTGTAGTTTTGGGGCAATACTTTGAATTTTATTATTATCTGTCAGTCATATTCTTTCATCTGCATTCTGTGCTGGAAACTATTCATTATTTAAGTTTTCACTGGGACATTTGACACACATTGCCACTGCACTTGTGACACTCCTTGTAGTTAAGGAGGACTAGAAACATTCTCATTGGTGCTGCTGGCTTTAACCAGAAAATGAGTCCGTGGGCAGGCACAGAAAAGTGGTTTTTTAAGCATTGATCTGGATGAAACAGACTTGAAGAAACTTTGAGATGGCCTTCAAAAAGAGAGATAGACAGCATTTTCATGTATATAGGGGTTGTTGTATATGTATTTACAATACATATTTTTCATACACATGTAAATTATGAAGAAATATGTAAAAATATATACAGTGTGTTAGTGTGTATCTGTGTCTTTAGATCTCCAAGAATAATTTGTTATTGGTCTTCGGCTGGTAGAGTCTTAGGCAGTGACACCAAAATACAAAACTAAAAGCTGAAAAAGATGCAGACTTAAACTTTAGATTCTTCTTTGGATTTAAATTTTGTTTCCTGACGTCACGTGGGTTTTGTACTCACTTTCAAGGTGTAAGTAATGTGAAATACTGTCTTCTTTAACATGCTTAGAGAAGGATCTTCTCTAAGATTGCATTAGCAATATGTTTTCTTGTATGTGATTATCATATGTAATATTAATTATTACATATGTAATATTAATTATTTCCCAACAAAGAATTAAAAGAATTGGAAGCTTCTGTTTTAAAACAAAATGGATAATATTAGCACACTCTCCATGTTCCTATGCTAAATTGCATTTCATGATTCAGAATGAATCTGGATTCCTATGTAGGGAAGCATCAGGACCAAAACTGGAAGTCATTTTTTATTCCACTGCTTCAGAGGTGTTTGAAGAAAATTGTTTTCTTATATGCTATTAAAACAGAATCTTTAGTAAAAATTAATTGTGTGAAAAAGGCATCTCAAATTATTGTATGACCTGTAGGTTCATGTTGAAGAGATTTTTGTACTAAATATATAGAGTCTTCAGAGAAGCTGGACAGCATTACAGAATTAATAAAAATGTGCAGAATGGTAGTTTTCACTTTATATAAGGACATGACTGTTTCATAGATTTCAGAAGAAGAGAAACTGTGGTGGTCTTAAGGGCAGCCTAAATTATTTCTGTGCAATAGCTCTATTTTGTCTAGGTTTGTAATTTTATAAGGTCTTAAAGAACATAATATTATCCCCTAGGGGTAAATTTCAGAAGTTTGCCCAATCCCAGAAGATCCCGCATCTGATTGAACTGGAAGACAGGGAGATGTCATCAGAATGGCCTGTCCTATGTTACCCTTTCAGCAAGAAACAGTGCCTGGTTAGCATGAATTGGTCAGATTGTATGGCAGGTTCTACGTGGCTAGGGTGTGCCCTGCAGAGGTAGCCTGTGCATCTGGTGGCACACTCCTGACCACAACATAGACTAAGGATCTCTGTTGAGGCTGTGGAGCTGGTCTCGGTTTTCAGCTTCTGAGCATTCTCTTCTTTATTACAGTAATAACGACTTTCTCCTCAGAGAAAGTAAAATTGATTGGTATGTAACATTGTGCCTGATTTTTTGGGATTGTGTGTTTAAGGAAGACTTGTCTTGGAATATGTGTATGGGAGATGGGAGGAAAGGTTTCAAAATGATGCTCATGGTAAAGGCAAAGGTTTCAGAGGCTTTCAAATTTTTGTAGCGTGTTCTCAGAAACGCTAAAGAGTTGCTCTTAGAACCTTGCAGTGCATGCACTGCTGTGGAACACATTTCTGACAGGACACCTTAGATATTATGTGGGGGTCATAAAGGCTGCCTTTGGCCTGCAAGGTAGGTATTATGGTATAAGGTATCAAAGCTTTACAGAGATGATGGAAGTAAAAACCCAGTAAAAACAGCACAGCACTGAGCCATGTGCTAAGATGCGTGTCTTTTGTTTTCAGCAGGGCTGAGTAGCTGGGTGAACACAAGTTCTATATGGCTGTGTAACTGCTTGTTCTAAATATCGGCTCCTCCTTTTAAGCAGACACAAGAATAATATAGATAAGTTCTGCTTATCACTGAGGATGAGCTCACTGAATTGGAATAAAGGAAGAATGTTGTGTGATATGTCCTATATGAAATTTCCAACAAACAGATCTTCACTTTAAATTGACAGATAGCCAGAAAAGTTTATTCACAAACTACTTTTGGTACAAAGTGGAAAGATAGAAAGAAATTTAAAGGAAGGAAGGAATGACTACCTATTAATGAGTACGAGCCATATTTTAATTTACGCTGATATTACGTTTCTAAGGTCAAAATTTGCAGGGCTGTAATAGTTAGAGTACTTGCAACAAAAAGCTACTACTAGTAACAAAAAACAAACCCCAAAGAACCAACCAAACAAGACACCCTCCCTCGCCACCCCCCCCCGCAAAACCATCAACCAAACCAAAATACAAATATATCTAGTGGTTGTGTGGTTGTACGTGGCCTACCTTAACATCCTGAAAGATGGCAAAGGAAGATAATTTTTTTTCTTACTTCCTGAGTTTTCATGATAAAATGGCTTGTAGTAGTAACGTGAAATTAGATGTTTCAGACGATTATATCTTCAAGAACAGAAGATTTTTTTTTTTTTTTTAATATGCAGTCATGTGTCTGTGTTTTGGAGTTTTGTTCACTCAGTTTAGTTGCTAAACCAAAATGCAAGTTTTAATTTGGTAGTACTTCAGTTGCTGCTGATGCTGCTATTCAACACTGAATTAGTCCGTGTAGTTACCTTGCCAGCACTACTTGATGCTGTTCAGCCCTGCGCTAAGTACGGTGTCCTCATTTTGCAACAAGTCGTGTTTGTATCCAGTGGCTAAAGCATATCCTTCTTATTTGTCTTGCAGGCACAGGAGAGAGTGGCAAAAGCACATTTATCAAGCAGATGAGAATCATTCATGGATCAGGTTACTCTGATGAAGACAAAAGGGGATTTACAAAACTGGTGTACCAGAATATTTTTACGGCAATGCAGGCCATGATCAGAGCCATGGATACCCTCAAAATCCCATACAAGTATGAACATAATAAGGTGAGTTTTTTGTTTATTTCTGTAGCAGAAGCTTTTTACCTCTTTTTATTTTAGGAAATATACTGAGCATATAAAAAAAATTGTCACATAGTTGTGCCTTTACTTCTCTGCCGTTTTGCTGCTTTGACAACACAAAGGTGCCACTTCCAGCAAGAAAGCTGCTCTTAACAAGGCTGCCTGGAGGGTTTGTCACAGGGCATAGGTTTAATGGCAAGCTGCTGTTCGTAACTTAAGTTACCCCTGGTCTTTTCCTCCCAGGCTATACTCTGGCTGTGCACAGTTAAGGCATTCTTCCAGTCTGTAGCAGAACCTTACTGTTTAAGGTTTGCCATTAACTACTACCTGTGGGGAAGAAATTACTAGAAAAAGAGGTGAAGATATCTCTTTGTGTGTGAATGTATTGTGAGATAAAATTTTCTATACAAGGTCTGATTACTGATACTCAAAAGGGCAAAATATATTTGAAAAGTTTGGAAGGTTAATCTCTGAGTAGCTTGACTTCTTTGCAATTTTTTTTTAACTATTTAAATTTTAAAAGAAAGATAAGCAAAAATAATTTAAGCACTCCATGAAGGAGAGTGAAATACTTAGTGTTTACTTTAATGTATGGTAAGGCAAAGGTTAACATGGCTCTATCTCCCACTTCTTATCACAGGAGCAGTATGACTTTGATAACGTTTCCTGAGAACTTGTCCTGATTTTTAACATTGAGCCACTATCAGGAACTTTCTCAGACAAAGAGTTTAAAATCTGTCACAAGTGGAAGGCTTTCCTTTCTTGCCATCTTGTGAAAGATTGTTTAATGGTAATGTAGTAATCCTGGATAAATACAATTATTTACTAATCCTGGATGAAAAGAATACTCTGAATTACTCAAAAGTTCTTTTATTCTAATATTTTTTTTAAATATAAGAAGCTGTTGAAGAGCAGGGACATTTGCAATAAAAATGTAAGTTTCTGTTAATTGAGAGAGACAGGGCAAAATAAACTTAAGATGAGAATTTTTTGTGTCTGCATATATGAAGTTCCATTATTCTATGATTCCATGATTCTATGATTATTAAAAGTCAACTGCTGTATTCTAAGACATCTAATTTAGAACTAGGAAAGAGAAAGCTCATTTACCAGGTTAAAGAAGCATTATTTCTTCAGAGTTATTGCAGATGGTAATCACTTTGTTGGTCACGTAATGTTGCAATAGCAAGAGTCTCACAGGAGCCTGTATTTGTGCAGTTGGGAAGTCAAGGGGATCCTGTCTGTCAAAATCCATATTGTTTTCCTCCTTTAATTGTGGGTGGGGGATTTTGTCCACTGGAAAAGTTTGAAAAACTTGTCCTGATTGGTAAAAGAGACTATTGAACTTCCTAGTCTGACTGCATGCCCTCATCCTTCACAATCAAAATCAGATGTGCAATTAGTATTAAAGAGAGCTGCATTTGCATGTGTATCTCTGCCTTTTGACTGATTTTGCTGTTTGCAAAACATAGAGCATACTGACTAGAAAAGTTAGGTCGTTGTGAGGTGCAATAATTTTTTCTTTAATCATGATATCGATTGTCATGTTGGCTTAGTTACTGAAAGTTAGGATTTTTTTTTTCCTTATGTTATAGTATGGAGTATATGCTCTCTAGTTAATGTTTAAGAGCATAGGATTTATATAATGTTGTTATATAGTTGGAGTGAGTTGGTTAGGTCACTTTGGCATAGCTGTGTATGCATGGCCTAAGCTTGTTCACTTTCTGTATGTAAAACTAACTTCCCTGAAAGTGGAAG
>JAUNZM010001763.1:0-38458 GCA_033459285.1 Clamator glandarius
CTCTAGAAGGGTCTGGGTGCTTTTAGATGGGTCCTAGGGGGCTCTAGAAGGGTCAGTGGGCTTTTAGAATGATTCTGGGGGGCTCTAGAAGGGTCTGGGGGCTTTTAGAATGATCCGGGGACGGTCTAGAAGGGTTTGGAAGTTTTTAGAAGCGTCCTGGTGGGCTCTAGAAGGGTCTGCGTGCTTTTAGAAGGGTCCTGGGGGGCTCTAGAAGGGTCTGGGGGCTTTTATAATGTCCTGGGGGTCTGTAGAAGGGTCTGGGTGCTTTTAGAAGGGTCCTGTGGGGCTCTAGAAGGATCTGGCGGCTTTCAGAAGGGTCGTGGGGGCCTCTAGAAGGGTCTAGGGGCTTTTAGAAGGGTCCGGGGGAGCTCTAGAAGGGTCTGGGGGCTTTTAGAAGGGTCCTGGGGGTCTCTAGAAGGGTCTGGGTGCTTTTTGAAGGATCCTAGGGGGCTCTAGTAGGGTCTGGAGGCTTTTAGAAGGGTCCGGGGGGGCTCTAGAAGGGTCTGGGGGCTTTTAGAAGGGTCCTGGGTTGCTCTAGAAGGGTCTGGGGACTTTAAGAAGGGTCCTGGGGTGTCCTAGAAGGGACGAGGTGCCTTAAGAGGGGCCTTGGGGGGCTCTAGAAGGGTCTGGGAGCTTTTAGAAGGGTCCTGGAGTGCTCTAGAAGGGTCTGGGGGCTTTTAGAATGCTCCTGGGGATCTCTAGAAGTGTCTGGGGGCTTTTAGAAAGATCCGGGGAGTGTCTAGATTTGTCTGCGGCCTTTCAGAAGGGTCCTGGGGGGCTCTAGAAGGGTCTGGGGGCTTTTAGAAGGGTCCTGGGGGGGTCTAGAAGGGTCTGGGGGCTTTTAGAATGGTCCTGGGAGGCTCTAGACGGGTCTGGGTGCTTTTAGAAGGGTCCTGGGTCCCTCTAGAAGGGTCTGAGTGCTTTTAGAAGGGTCATGGGGGTCTCTAGAAGGGTCTGGGGGCTTTTAGAATGATCCGGGGAGGGTCTAGAAGGTTCTGGGGGCTTTTAGAAGGGTCCTGGGGGGCTCTAGAAAGGGTCTGGGGGCTTTTAGAAGGGTCCCGGGGTTCTCTAGAAGGGTCTGGGGGCATTTAGAAGTATCCTGGCGGCCTCTAGAAGGGTCTGGGATCTATTAGAGTGGTCCGGGGGGGCTCTAGAAGGGTCTGGGTTTTTTTTGAAGGCTCCTGGGAGGCTCTAGAAGGGTCTGGGGGCTTTTAGAAGGTTCCTGGGGTTCTCTAGAAGGGTCTGGGGACTTATAGAAGGGTCCTGGGGGCCTCTAGAAGGGTCTGAGAACTATTAGAGTGGTTCGGGGGGGCTCTAGAAGGGTCTGGAGCCTTTTAGAAGGGTCTGGGGGGGCTCTAGAAGGGTCTGGGGGCTTTTAGAATAATCCGGGGAGGGTCTAGAAGGGTCTGGGTTCTTTTAGAATGGTTCTGGGAGGTTTTAGAAGGGTCTGGGGTCTTTTAGAATGATCAGGGGAGGGTCTAGAAGGGTCTGGGCGCTTTTAGACGGGTCCTGGGGGGCTCTACAAGGGTCTGGAGGCTTTTAGAGGGGTTCTGGGGGGCACTAGAAAGGTCTGGGTTCATTTAGAAGGATCCGGGGAGGGTCTAGAAAGGTCGGGGGCTATTAGAATGGTCCTGGGAGGCTCTAGAAGAATCTGGGGGCTTTTAGAATGATCCGGGGAGGGTCTAGAAGGGTCTGGGGGCCTTTAGAAGGGTCCTGGGGGGGTCTAGAATGGTCTGGGGGCTTTTAGAATGATCCTGGGGGGCTCTAGAAGGGTCTGGGGGCTTTTAGAATGATCCGGGGAGGGTCTAGAAAGGTCTGGGTGCCTTTAGAATGGTATTGGGGGGCTCTAGAAGGGTCTGGGTGCATTTAGAAGGGTCCTGGGAGGCTCTAGAAGGGTCTGGGTGCTTTTAGAAGAGTCCTGGGTGGCTCTAGAGGGTTCTGGGTGGTTTTAGAAGGGTCCTAGGGGCCTCTAGAAGGGTCTGGGGGCTTTTAGAAGGGTCCTGGGATGCTCTAGAAGGGTCTGGGTGCTTTTATAAGGGTCCTCGGATGCTCTAGAAGGGTCTGGTGGCTTTCAGAAGGGTCCTGGGGGGCTCTAGAAAGTTCTGGGAGCTTTCAGATGGGTCCTGGGGGTCTCTAGAAGGGTCTGGGGGCTTTTAGAAGGGTCCTGGGGGGCTCTAGAATGGTCTGGGGGCTTTTAGAAGGGTCCTGGGAGGCTCTAGAAGGGTCTGGGTTCTTTTAGAAGGGTCCGGGGGGGCTCTAGAAGGGTCTGGGGGCTTTTAGAAGTGTCCTGGGGTGCTCTAGAAGGGTCTGGGGAATTTTAGAAGGGTCCTCGGATGCTCTAGAAGGGTCTGGGTGCTTTTAGAAGGGTCCTGGAGGGCTCTAGAAGGTTCTGGGGGCTTTCAGAAGGGTCCTGGGAGTCTCTAGAAGGGTCTGGGCGCTTTTAGAAGGGTCCTGGGTGGCTCTAGAAGTGTCTGGTTGCCTTTAGAAGGGTCCTGGGTGACTCTAGAAGGGTCTGGGGGCTTTTAGAATGATCCGGGGACGGTCTAGAAGGGTTTGGAAGTTTTTAGAAGCGTCCTGGTGGGCTCTAGAAGGGTCTGCGTGCTTTTAGAAGGGTCCTGGGGGGCTCTAGAAGGGTCTGGGGGCTTTTATAATGTCCTGGGGGTCTGTAGAAGGGTCTGGGTGCTTTTAGAAGGGTCCTGTGGGGCTCTAGAAGGATCTGGCGGCTTTCAGAAGGGTCGTGGGGGCCTCTAGAAGGGTCTAGGGGCTTTTAGAAGGGTCCGGGGGAGCTCTAGAAGGGTCTGGGGGCTTTTAGAAGGGTCCTGGGGGTCTCTAGAAGGGTCTGGGTGCTTTTTGAAGGATCCTAGGGGGCTCTAGTAGGGTCTGGAGGCTTTTAGAAGGGTCCGGGGGGGCTCTAGAAGGGTCTGGGGGCTTTTAGAAGGGTCCTGGGTTGCTCTAGAAGGGTCTGGGGACTTTAAGAAGGGTCCTGGGGTGTCCTAGAAGGGACGAGGTGCCTTAAGAGGGGCCTTGGGGGGCTCTAGAAGGGTCTGGGAGCTTTTAGAAGGGTCCTGGAGTGCTCTAGAAGGGTCTGGGGGCTTTTAGAATGCTCCTGGGGATCTCTAGAAATGTCTGGGGGCTTTTAGAAAGATCCGGGGAGTGTCTAGATTTGTCTGCGGCCTTTCAGAAGGGTCCTGGGGGGCTCTAGAAGGGTCTGGGGGCTTTTAGAAGGGTCCTGGGGGGGTCTAGAAGGGTCTGGGGGCTTTTAGAATGGTCCTGGGAGGCTCTAGACGGGTCTGGGTGCTTTTAGAAGGGTCCTGGGTCCCTCTAGAAGGGTCTGAGTGCTTTTAGAAGGGTCATGGGGGTCTCTAGAAGGGTCTGGGGGCTTTTAGAATGATCCGGGGAGGGTCTAGAAGGTTCTGGGGGCTTTTAGAAGGGTCCTGGGGGGCTCTAGAAAGGGTCTGGGGGCTTTTAGAAGGGTCCCGGGGTTCTCTAGAAGGGTCTGGGGGCATTTAGAAGTATCCTGGCGGCCTCTAGAAGGGTCTGGGATCTATTAGAGTGGTCCGGGGGGGCTCTAGAAGGGTCTGGGTTTTTTTTGAAGGCTCCTGGGAGGCTCTAGAAGGGTCTGGGGGCTTTTAGAAGGTTCCTGGGGTTCTCTAGAAGGGTCTGGGGACTTATAGAAGGGTCCTGGGGGCCTCTAGAAGGGTCTGAGAACTATTAGAGTGGTTCGGGGGGGCTCTAGAAGGGTCTGGAGCCTTTTAGAAGGGTCTGGGGGGGCTCTAGAAGGGTCTGGGGGCTTTTAGAATAATCCGGGGAGGGTCTAGAAGGGTCTGGGTTCTTTTAGAATGGTTCTGGGAGGTTTTAGAAGGGTCTGGGGTCTTTTAGAATGATCAGGGGAGGGTCTAGAAGGGTCTGGGCGCTTTTAGACGGGTCCTGGGGGGCTCTACAAGGGTCTGGAGGCTTTTAGAGGGGTTCTGGGGGGCACTAGAAAGGTCTGGGTTCATTTAGAAGGATCCGGGGAGGGTCTAGAAAGGTCGGGGGCTATTAGAATGGTCCTGGGAGGCTCTAGAAGAATCTGGGGGCTTTTAGAATGATCCGGGGAGGGTCTAGAAGGGTCTGGGGGCCTTTAGAAGGGTCCTGGGGGGGTCTAGAATGGTCTGGGGGCTTTTAGAATGATCCTGGGGGGCTCTAGAAGGGTCTGGGGGCTTTTAGAATGATCCGGGGAGGGTCTAGAAAGGTCTGGGTGCCTTTAGAATGGTATTGGGGGGCTCTAGAAGGGTCTGGGTGCATTTAGAAGGGTCCTGGGAGGCTCTAGAAGGGTCTGGGTGCTTTTAGAAGAGTCCTGGGTGGCTCTAGAGGGTTCTGGGTGGTTTTAGAAGGGTCCTAGGGGCCTCTAGAAGGGTCTGGGGGCTTTTAGAAGGGTCCTGGGATGCTCTAGAAGGGTCTGGGTGCTTTTATAAGGGTCCTCGGATGCTCTAGAAGGGTCTGGTGGCTTTCAGAAGGGTCCTGGGGGGCTCTAGAAAGTTCTGGGAGCTTTCAGATGGGTCCTGGGGGTCTCTAGAAGGGTCTGGGGGCTTTTAGAAGGGTCCTGGGGGGCTCTAGAATGGTCTGGGGGCTTTTAGAAGGGTCCTGGGAGGCTCTAGAAGGGTCTGGGTTCTTTTAGAAGGGTCCGGGGGGGCTCTAGAAGGGTCTGGGGGCTTTTAGAAGTGTCCTGGGGTGCTCTAGAAGGGTCTGGGGAATTTTAGAAGGGTCCTCGGATGCTCTAGAAGGGTCTGGGTGCTTTTAGAAGGGTCCTGGAGGGCTCTAGAAGGTTCTGGGGGCTTTCAGAAGGGTCCTGGGAGTCTCTAGAAGGGTCTGGGCGCTTTTAGAAGGGTCCTGGGTGGCTCTAGAAGTGTCTGGTTGCCTTTAGAAGGGTCCTGGGTGACTCTAGAATGTTCTGCTGGCTTTCAGAAGGGTCCTGGGGTCCTCTAGAAGGGTCTGGGGTCTTTTAGAAGGGTCCGGGGGGCCTCTAGAAGGGTCTGGGGGCTTTTAGAAGGGTCCTGGGGTGCTCTAGAAGGGCCTGGGGACTTTTAGAAGGGTCCTGGGGTGATCTAGAAGGGACGGGGTTCATTAAGAGGGGCCCTGGGTGCCTCTTGAAGGGTCTGGGGGCTTTTAGAAGGGTCCTGGGGGGCTCTAGAAGGGTCTAGGGGCTTTTAGAAGGGTACTGGGGGGATCTAGAAGGGTCTGGGGGCTTTTAGAATGATCCTGGGGGGCTCTAGAAGGGTCTGGGTTCTTTTCGAAGGACCGGGGAGGGTCTAGAAGGGTCTGTGGGCTTTTAGAAGGGTCCTAGGGGCCTCTAGAAGGGTCTGGGGGCTTTTATATGGGTCCTACGGGGCTCTAGAAGGGTCTGGGGGCTTTTGGTATGATCCTGGGGGGCTCTAGAAGGGTCTGGGGGCTTTTAGAATGATCCTGGAGGGCTCTAGAAGGGTCTGGGGGCTTTTAGAATGATCCGGGGACGGTCTAGAAAGGTCTGGGTGCTTTTTGAAGGATCCTAGGTGGCTCTAGAAGGGTCTGGGGGCTTTTAGAGGGATCCGGGGAGGGTCTAGAATGGTCTGGGGACTTTTAGAAAGGCCCTGGGGGGCTCTAGAAGGGTCTAGAGGCTTTTAGACGGGTCCTGGGGGCCTCTAGAAGGGTCGGGGTGCTTTTATAAGCGTCCGGGGAGCCTCTATAAGGGTCTGGGTGCTTTTAGAAAGGTCCTGGGGGGCTCTAGAAGGGTCTAGAGGCTTTTAGACGGGTCCTGGGGGCCTCTAGAAGCGCCTGGGTGCTTTTAGAAGGGTCCTGGGTGGCTCTAGAAGGGTCTGGGGGCTTGTAGAAGGGTCCTGGGGGGATCTAGAAGGGTCTGGGGGCTTTTAGAAGGGTCCTGGAGGGCTCTAGAATGGTCTGGGAGCTTTTAGAAGGGTCCTGGGGGGCTCTAGAAGGGTTTGGGGGCTTGTAGAAGGGTCCTGGGTGCCGCTAGAAAGGTCTGGGGGCATTTAGAAGGGTCCTGGGGGGCTCAAGAATGGTCTGGGGGCTTTTAGAAGGGTCCTGGGTTGCTCTAGAAGGGTCTGGGGGCTTTTAGAAGGGTCCTGGGGCCTCTAGAAAGGTCTGGGGGCTTTTAGAAAGGTCCTGGGAGGATCTAGAAGGGTCTGGGAGCTTTTAGAAGGATCCGGGGAGGGTCTAGAAGGGTCTGGGGGCTTTTAGACGGGTCCTGGGGGGCTCTACAAAGGTCTGGAGGCTTTTAGAGGGGTTCTGGGGGGCACTAGAAAGGTCTGGGTTCATTTAGAAGGATCCGGGGAGGGTCTAGAAAGGTCGGGGGCTATTAGAATGGTCCTGGGAGGCTCTAGAAGAATCTGGGGGCTTTTAGAATGATCCGGGGAGGGTCTAGAAGGGTCTGGGGGGCCTTTAGAAGGGTCCTGGGGTGATCTAGAAGGGACGGGGTTCATTAAGAGGGGCCCTGGGTGCCTCTTGAAGGGTCTGGGGGCTTTTAGAAGGGTCCTGGGGGGCTCTAGAAGGGTCTAGGGGCTTTTAGAAGGGTACTGGGGGGATCTAGAAGGGTCTGGGGGCTTTTAGAATGATCCTGGGGGGCTCTAGAAGGGTCTGGGTTCTTTTCGAAGGACCGGGGAGGGTCTAGAAGGGTCTGTGGGCTTTCAGAAGGGTCCTAGGGGCCTCTAGAAGGGTCTGGGGGCTTTTATATGGGTCCTACGGGGCTCTAGAAGGGTCTGGGGGCTTTTGGTATGATCCTGGGGGGCTCTAGAAGGGTCTGGGGGCTTTTAGAATGATCCTGGAGGGCTCTAGAAGGGTCTGGGGGCTTTTAGAATGATCCGGGGACGGTCTAGAAAGGTCTGGGTGCTTTTTGAAGGATCCTAGGTGGCTCTAGAAGGGTCTGGGGGCTTTTAGAGGGATCCGGGGAGGGTCTAGAATGGTCTGGGGACTTTTAGAAAGGCCCTGGGGGGCTCTAGAAGGGTCTAGAGGCTTTTAGACGGGTCCTGGGGGCCTCTAGAAGGGTCGGGGTGCTTTTATAAGCGTCCGGGGAGCCTCTATAAGGGTCTGGGTGCTTTTAGAAAGGTCCTGGGGGGCTCTAGAAGGGTCTAGAGGCTTTTAGACGGGTCCTGGGGGCCTCTAGAAGCGCCTGGGTGCTTTTAGAAGGGTCCTGGGTGGCTCTAGAAGGGTCTGGGGGCTTGTAGAAGGGTCCTGGGGGGATCTAGAAGGGTCTGGGGGCTTTTAGAAGGGTCCTGGAGGGCTCTAGAATGGTCTGGGAGCTTTTAGAAGGGTCCTGGGGGGCTCTAGAAGGGTTTGGGGGCTTGTAGAAGGGTCCTGGGTGCCGCTAGAAAGGTCTGGGGGCATTTAGAAGGGTCCTGGGGGGCTCAAGAATGGTCTGGGGGCTTTTAGAAGGGTCCTGGGTTGCTCTAGAAGGGTCTGGGGGCTTTTAGAAGGGTCCTGGGGCCTCTAGAAAGGTCTGGGGGCTTTTAGAAAGGTCCTGGGAGGATCTAGAAGGGTCTGGGAGCTTTTAGAAGGATCCGGGGAGGGTCTAGAAGGGTCTGGGGGCTTTTAGACGGGTCCTGGGGGGCTCTACAAAGGTCTGGAGGCTTTTAGAGGGGTTCTGGGGGGCACTAGAAAGGTCTGGGTTCATTTAGAAGGATCCGGGGAGGGTCTAGAAAGGTCGGGGGCTATTAGAATGGTCCTGGGAGGCTCTAGAAGAATCTGGGGGCTTTTAGAATGATCCGGGGAGGGTCTAGAAGGGTCTGGGGGGCCTTTAGAAGGGTCCTGGGGTGATCTAGAAGGGACGGGGTTCATTAAGAGGGGCCCTGGGTGCCTCTTGAAGGGTCTGGGGGCTTTTAGAAGGGTCCTGGGGGGCTCTAGAAGGGTCTAGGGGCTTTTAGAAGGGTACTGGGGGGATCTAGAAGGGTCTGGGGGCTTTTAGAATGATCCTGGGGGGCTCTAGAAGGGTCTGGGTTCTTTTCGAAGGACCGGGGAGGGTCTAGAAGGGTCTGTGGGCTTTTAGAAGGGTCCTAGGGGCCTCTAGAAGGGTCTGGGGGCTTTTATATGGGTCCTACGGGGCTCTAGAAGGGTCTGGGGGCTTTTGGTATGATCCTGGGGGGCTCTAGAAGGGTCTGGGGGCTTTTAGAATGATCCTGGAGGGCTCTAGAAGGGTCTGGGGGCTTTTAGAATGATCCGGGGACGGTCTAGAAAGGTCTGGGTGCTTTTTGAAGGATCCTAGGTGGCTCTAGAAGGGTCTGGGGGCTTTTAGAGGGATCCGGGGAGGGTCTAGAATGGTCTGGGGACTTTTAGAAAGGCCCTGGGGGGCTCTAGAAGGGTCTAGAGGCTTTTAGACGGGTCCTGGGGGCCTCTAGAAGGGTCGGGGTGCTTTTATAAGCGTCCGGGGAGCCTCTATAAGGGTCTGGGTGCTTTTAGAAAGGTCCTGGGGCGCTCTAGAAGGGTCTAGAGGCTTTTAGACGGGTCCTGGGGGCCTCTAGAAGCGCCTGGGTGCTTTTAGAAGGGTCCTGGGTGGCTCTAGAAGGGTCTGGGGGATTGTAGAAGGGTCCTGGGGGGATCTAGAAGGGTCTGGGGGCTTTTAGAAGGGTCCTGGAGGGCTCTAGAATGGTCTGGGAGCTTTTAGAAGGGTCCTGGGGTGCTCTAGAAGGGTTTGGGGGCTTGTAGAAGGGTCCTGGGTGCCGCTAGAAAGGTCTGGGGGCATTTAGAAGGGTCCTGGGGGGCTCAAGAATGGTCTGGGGGCTTTTAGAAGGGTCCTGGGTTGCTCTAGAAGGGTCTGGGGGCTTTTAGAAGGGTCCTGGGGCCTCTAGAAAGGTCTGGGGGCTTTTAGAAAGGTCCTGGGAGGATCTAGAAGGGTCTGGGAGCTTTTAGAAGGATCCGGGGAGGGTCTAGAAGGGTCTGGGGGCTTTTAGACGGGTCCTGGGGGGCTCTACAAAGGTCTGGAGGCTTTTAGAGGGGTTCTGGGGGGCACTAGAAAGGTCTGGGTTCATTTAGAAGGATCCGGGGAGGGTCTAGAAAGGTCGGGGGCTATTAGAATGGTCCTGGGAGGCTCTAGAAGAATCTGGGGGCTTTTAGAATGATCCGGGGAGGGTCTAGAAGGGTCTGGGGGGCCTTTAGAAGGGTCCTGGGGGGCTCTAGAATGGTCTGGGGGCTTTTAGAATGATCCTGGGGGGCTCTAGAAGGGTCTGGGGGCTTTTAGAATGATCCGGGGAGGGTCTAGAAAGGTCTGGGGGCTTTTAGAATGGTATTGGGGGGCTCTAGAAGGGTCTGGGTGCTTTTAGAATGGTCCTGGGAGGCTCTAGAAGGGTCTGGGTGCTTTTAGAAGAGTCCTGGGTGGCTCTAGAGGGTTCTGGGTGGTTTTAGAAGGGTCCTAGGGGCATCTAGAAGGGTCTGGGGGCTTTTAGAAGGGTCCTGGGATGCTCTAGAAGGGTCTGGGTGCTTTTATAAGGGTCCTCGGATGCTCTAGAAGGGTCTGGGGGCTTTCAGAATGGTCCTGGGGGGCTCTAGAAAGTTCTGGGAGCTTTCAGATGGGTCCTGGGGGTCTCTAGAATGGTCTGGGGGCTTTTAGAAGGGTCCTGGGGGGCTCTAGAATGGTCTGGGGACTTTTAGAAGGGTCCTGGGAGGCTCTAGAAGGGTCTGGGTTCTTTTAGAAGGGTCCGGGGGGGCTCTAGAAGGGTCTGGGGGTTTTAGAAGTGTCCTGGGGTGCTCTAGAAGGGTCTGGGGAATTTTAGAAGGGTCCTCGGATGCTCTAGAAGGGTCTGGGTGCTTTTAGAAGGGTCCTGGAGGGCTCTAGAAGGTTCTGGGGGCTTTCAGAAGGGTCCTGGGAGTCTCTAGAAGGGTCTGGGCGCTTTTAGAAGGGTCCTGGGTGGCTCTAGAAGTGTCTGGTTGCCTTTAGAAGGGTCCTGGGTGACTCTAGAATGTTCTGCTGGCTTTCAGAAGGGTCCTGGGGTCCTCTAGAAGGGTCTGGGGTCTTTTAGAAGGGTCCGGGGGGCCTCTAGAAGGGTCTGGGGGCTTTTAGAAGGGTCCTGGGGTGCTCTAGAAGGGCCTGGGGACTTTTAGAAGGGTCCTGGGGTGATCTAGAAGGGACGGGGTTCATTAAGAGGGGCCCTGGGTGCCTCTTGAAGGGTCTGGGGGCTTTTAGAAGAGTCCTGGGTGGCTCTAGAAGGGTCTAGGGGCTTTTAGAAGGGTACTGGGGGGATCTAGAAGGGTCTGGGGGCTTTTAGAATGATCCTGGGGGGCTCTAGAAGGGTCTGGGGTCTTTTCGAAGGATCCGGGGAGGGTCTAGAAGGGTCTGTGGGCTTTTAGAAGGGTCCTAGGGGCCTCTAGAAGGGTCTGGGGGCTTTTATATGGGTCCTACGGGGCTCTAGAAGGGTCTGGGGGCTTTTGGTATGATCCTGGGGGGCTCAAGAATGGTCTGGGGGCTTTTAGAAGGGTCCTGGGTTGCTCTAGAAGGGTCTGGGGGCTTTTAGAAGGGTCCTGGGGCCTCTAGAAAGGTCTGGGGGCTTTTAGAAAGGTCCTGGGAGGATCTAGAAGGGTCTGGGAGCTTTTAGAAGGATCCGGGGAGGGTCTAGAAGGGTCTGGGGGCTTTTAGACGGGTCCTGGGGGGCTCTACAAAGGTCTGGAGGCTTTTAGAGGGGTTCTGGGGGGCACTAGAAAGGTCTGGGTTCATTTAGAAGGATCCGGGGAGGGTCTAGAAAGGTCGGGGGCTATTAGAATGGTCCTGGGAGGCTCTAGAAGAATCTGGGGGCTTTTAGAATGATCCGGGGAGGGTCTAGAAGGGTCTGGGGGGCCTTTAGAAGGGTCCTGGGGGGCTCTAGAATGGTCTGGGGGCTTTTAGAATGATCCTGGGGGGCTCTAGAAGGGTCTGGGGGCTTTTAGAATGATCCGGGGAGGGTCTAGAAAGGTCTGGGGGCTTTTAGAATGGTATTGGGGGGCTCTAGAAGGGTCTGGGTGCTTTTAGAATGGTCCTGGGAGGCTCTAGAAGGGTCTGGGTGCTTTTAGAAGAGTCCTGGGTGGCTCTAGAGGGTTCTGGGTGGTTTTAGAAGGGTCCTAGGGGCATCTAGAAGGGTCTGGGGGCTTTTAGAAGGGTCCTGGGATGCTCTAGAAGGGTCTGGGTGCTTTTATAAGGGTCCTCGGATGCTCTAGAAGGGTCTGGGGGCTTTCAGAATGGTCCTGGGGGGCTCTAGAAAGTTCTGGGAGCTTTCAGATGGGTCCTGGGGGTCTCTAGAATGGTCTGGGGGCTTTTAGAAGGGTCCTGGGGGGCTCTAGAATGGTCTGGGGACTTTTAGAAGGGTCCTGGGAGGCTCTAGAAGGGTCTGGGTTCTTTTAGAAGGGTCCGGGGGGGCTCTAGAAGGGTCTGGGGGTTTTAGAAGTGTCCTGGGGTGCTCTAGAAGGGTCTGGGGAATTTTAGAAGGGTCCTCGGATGCTCTAGAAGGGTCTGGGTGCTTTTAGAAGGGTCCTGGAGGGCTCTAGAAGGTTCTGGGGGCTTTCAGAAGGGTCCTGGGAGTCTCTAGAAGGGTCTGGGCGCTTTTAGAAGGGTCCTGGGTGGCTCTAGAAGTGTCTGGTTGCCTTTAGAAGGGTCCTGGGTGACTCTAGAATGTTCTGCTGGCTTTCAGAAGGGTCCTGGGGTCCTCTAGAAGGGTCTGGGGTCTTTTAGAAGGGTCCGGGGGGCCTCTAGAAGGGTCTGGGGGCTTTTAGAAGGGTCCTGGGGTGCTCTAGAAGGGCCTGGGGACTTTTAGAAGGGTCCTGGGGTGATCTAGAAGGGACGGGGTTCATTAAGAGGGGCCCTGGGTGCCTCTTGAAGGGTCTGGGGGCTTTTAGAAGAGTCCTGGGTGGCTCTAGAAGGGTCTAGGGGCTTTTAGAAGGGTACTGGGGGGATCTAGAAGGGTCTGGGGGCTTTTAGAATGATCCTGGGGGGCTCTAGAAGGGTCTGGGGTCTTTTCGAAGGATCCGGGGAGGGTCTAGAAGGGTCTGTGGGCTTTTAGAAGGGTCCTAGGGGCCTCTAGAAGGGTCTGGGGGCTTTTATATGGGTCCTACGGGGCTCTAGAAGGTCTGGGGGCTTTTGGTATGATCCTGGGGGGCTCAAGAATGGTCTGGGGGCTTTTAGAAGGGTCCTGGGTTGCTCTAGAAGGGTCTGGGGGCTTTTAGAAGGGTCCTGGGGCCTCTAGAAAGGTCTGGGGGCTTTTAGAAAGGTCCTGGGAGGATCTAGAAGGGTCTGGGAGCTTTTAGAAGGATCCGGGGAGGGTCTAGAAGGGTCTGGGGGCTTTTAGACGGGTCCTGGGGGGCTCTACAAAGGTCTGGAGGCTTTTAGAGGGGTTCTGGGGGGCACTAGAAAGGTCTGGGTTCATTTAGAAGGATCCGGGGAGGGTCTAGAAAGGTCGGGGGCTATTAGAATGGTCCTGGGAGGCTCTAGAAGAATCTGGGGGCTTTTAGAATGATCCGGGGAGGGTCTAGAAGGGTCTGGGGGGCCTTTAGAAGGGTCCTGGGGGGCTCTAGAATGGTCTGGGGGCTTTTAGAATGATCCTGGGGGGCTCTAGAAGGGTCTGGGGGCTTTTAGAATGATCCGGGGAGGGTCTAGAAAGGTCTGGGGGCTTTTAGAATGGTATTGGGGGGCTCTAGAAGGGTCTGGGTGCTTTTAGAATGGTCCTGGGAGGCTCTAGAAGGGTCTGGGTGCTTTTAGAAGAGTCCTGGGTGGCTCTAGAGGGTTCTGGGTGGTTTTAGAAGGGTCCTAGGGGCATCTAGAAGGGTCTGGGGGCTTTTAGAAGGGTCCTGGGATGCTCTAGAAGGGTCTGGGTGCTTTTATAAGGGTCCTCGGATGCTCTAGAAGGGTCTGGGGGCTTTCAGAATGGTCCTGGGGGGCTCTAGAAAGTTCTGGGAGCTTTCAGATGGGTCCTGGGGGTCTCTAGAATGGTCTGGGGGCTTTTAGAAGGGTCCTGGGGGGCTCTAGAATGGTCTGGGGACTTTTAGAAGGGTCCTGGGAGGCTCTAGAAGGGTCTGGGTTCTTTTAGAAGGGTCCGGGGGGGCTCTAGAAGGGTCTGGGGGTTTTAGAAGTGTCCTGGGGTGCTCTAGAAGGGTCTGGGGAATTTTAGAAGGGTCCTCGGATGCTCTAGAAGGGTCTGGGTGCTTTTAGAAGGGTCCTGGAGGGCTCTAGAAGGTTCTGGGGGCTTTCAGAAGGGTCCTGGGAGTCTCTAGAAGGGTCTGGGCGCTTTTAGAAGGGTCCTGGGTGGCTCTAGAAGTGTCTGGTTGCCTTTAGAAGGGTCCTGGGTGACTCTAGAATGTTCTGCTGGCTTTCAGAAGGGTCCTGGGGTCCTCTAGAAGGGTCTGGGGTCTTTTAGAAGGGTCCGGGGGGCCTCTAGAAGGGTCTGGGGGCTTTTAGAAGGGTCCTGGGGTGCTCTAGAAGGGCCTGGGGACTTTTAGAAGGGTCCTGGGGTGATCTAGAAGGGACGGGGTTCATTAAGAGGGGCCCTGGGTGCCTCTTGAAGGGTCTGGGGGCTTTTAGAAGAGTCCTGGGTGGCTCTAGAAGGGTCTAGGGGCTTTTAGAAGGGTACTGGGGGGATCTAGAAGGGTCTGGGGGCTTTTAGAATGATCCTGGGGGGCTCTAGAAGGGTCTGGGGTCTTTTCGAAGGATCCGGGGAGGGTCTAGAAGGGTCTGTGGGCTTTTAGAAGGGTCCTAGGGGCCTCTAGAAGGGTCTGGGGGCTTTTATATGGGTCCTACGGGGCTCTAGAAGGGTCTGGGGGCTTTTGGTATGATCCTGGGGGGCTCTAGAAGGGTCTGGGGGCTTTTAGAATGATCCTGGAGGGCTCTAGAAGGGTCTGGGGGCTTTTAGAATGATCCGGGGACGGTCTAGAAAGGTCTGGGTGCTTTTTGAAGGATCCTAGGGGGCTCTAGAAGGGTCTGGGGGCTTTTAGAGGGATCCGGGGAGGGTCTAGAATGGTCTGGGGACTTTTAGAAAGGCCCTGGGGGGCTCTAGAAGGGTCTAGAGGCTTTTAGACGGGTCCTGGGGGCCTCTAGAAGGGTCGGGGTGCTTTTATAAGCGTCCGGGGAGCCTCTATAAGGGTCTGGGTGCTTTTAGAAAGGTCCTGGGGGGCTCTAGAAGGGTCTAGAGGCTTTTAGACGGGTCCTGGGGGCCTCTAGAAGCGTCTGGGTGCTTTTAGAAGGGTCCTGGGTGGCTCTAGAAGGGTCTGGGGGCTTGTAGAAGGGTCCTGGGGGGCTCTAGAAGGGTCTGGGTGCTTTTAGAAGGGTCCTGGAGGGCTCTAGAATGGTCTGGGAGCTTTTAGAAGGGTCCTGGGGGGCTCTAAAAGGGTTTGGGGGCTTGTAGAAGGGTCCTGGGTGCCGCTAGAAGGGTCTGGGGGCATTTAGAAGGGTCCTGGGGGGCTCAAGAATGGTCTGGGGGCTTTTAGAAGGGTCCTGGGTTGCTCTAGAAGGGTCTGGGGGCTTTTAGAAGGGTCCTGGGGCCTCTAGAAAGGTCTGGGGGCTTTTAGAAAGGTCCTGGGAGGATCTAGAAGGGTCTGGGAGCTTTTAGAAGGATCCGGGGAGGGTCTAGAAGGGTCTGGGGGCTTTTAGAAGGGTCCTGGGGGGCTCTAGAAAGGTCTGGGAACTTTTAGTAGGGTCCTGGGGGGCTCTAGAAGGGTCTGGGGTCTTTTAGAATGGTCCGGGGGGGCTCTAGAAGGTTCTGGGGGCTTTTAGAAGGGTCCTGGAGGCCTCTAGAAGGATCTGGGGGCTTTTAGATGGGTCCTGGGGTTCTCTAGAAGGGTCTGGGGGCATTTAGAAGGGTCCTGAGGGGCTCTAGAAGGGTCTGGGGGCTTATAGAATGATCCGGGGACGGTCTAGAAGGGTCTTTATGCTTTTTGAAGGATCCTAGGCGGCTCTAGAAGGGTCTGGGGTCTTTTAGAAGGGTCCTGGGGGGCTCTAGAAGGGTCTGGGGGCTTTTAGAATGGTCCTGGGAGGCTCTAGAAGGGTCTGGGTTCTTTTATAAGGGTCCTGGGAGGCTCTAGAAGGGTCTAGAGGCTTTTAGAAGGGTCCTAAGGGCCTCTAGAAGGGTCTGGGGGCGTTTAGAAGGGACCTGTGAGGCTCTGGAAGGGTCTGGGTGCTTTTATAAGGGTCCTGGGGGCCTCTAGAAGGGTCTGGGGGCTTTTACAAGGGTCCGGGGGGGCTCTAGAAGAATCTGGGGACTTTTAGAAGGGTCCTGGTGGCCTCTAGACGAGTCTGGGGGCTATTAGAAGGGTCCTGGGGGGCTCTAGAAGGGTCTGGGTGCTTGTAGAAGGGTCCTGGGAGGGTCTAGAACGGTCTGGGGGCTTTTAGAAGGGTCCTGGGTGTCTCTAGAAGTGTCTGGGTGCTTTTAGATGGGTCCTAGGGGGCTCTAGAAGGGTCAGTGGGCTTTTAGAATGATCCTGGGGGGCTCTAGAAGGGTCTGGGGGCTTTTAGAATGATCCGGGGACGGTCTAGAAGGGTTTGGAAGTTTTTAGAAGCGTCCTGGGGGGCTCTAGAAGGGTCTGGGGGCTTTTAGAAGAGTCCTGGGGGGCTCTAGAAGGGTCTGGGGGCTTTTATAATGTCCTGGAGGTCTGTAGAAGGGTCTGGGTACTTTTAGAAGGGTCCTGTGGGGCTCTGGAAGGATCTGGCGGCTTTCAGAAGGGTCGTGGGTCCTCTAGAAGGGTCTAGGGTCTTTTAGAATGGTCCGGGGGAGCTCTAGAAGCGTCTGGGGGCTTTTTGAAGGGTCCTGGGGTGCTCTAGAACGGTCTGGGGGCTTTTAGAAGTGTCCTAGTGTGCTCTAGAAGGTACGGGGGGGCTGAAGAGGGGCCCTGGGGCCTCTAGAAGGGTCTGGTGTATTTTAGAAGGGTCCTGGGGGGCTCTATAAGGGTCTGGAGGATTTTAGAAGGGTCCGGGGGGGCTCTAGAAGGGTCTGGGGGCTTTTAGAGGGGTCCTGGGGTGCTCTAGAAGAGTCTGGGGGCTTTTATAGGGTCCTGGGGGCCTCTAGAAGGGTCTGAGAACTATTAGAGTGGTTCGGGGGGGCTCTAGAAGGGTCTGGAGCCTTTTAGAAGGGTCTTGGGGGGCTCTAGAAGGGTCTGGGGGCTTTTAGAATAATCCGGTGAGGGTCTAGAAGGGTCTAGGTTCTTTTAGAATAGTCCTGGGAGGTTTTAGAAGGGTCTGGGGTCTTTTAGAATGATCAGGGGAGGGTCTAGAAGGGTCTGGGTTCTTTTAGACGGGTCCTGCGTGTCTCTACAAGCGTCTGGAGGCTTTTAGAGGGGTTCTGGGGGGCCCTAGAAGGGTCTGGGTTCATTTAGAAGGATCCGGGGAGGGTCTAGAAAGGTCGGGGGTCTATTAGAATGGTCCTGGGAGGCTCTAGAAGAATCTGGGGGCTTTTAGAATGATCCGGGGAGGGTCTAGAAGGGTCTGGGGGCCTTTAGAAGGGTCCTGGGGGGTTCTAGAAGGGTCTGGGGGCTTTTAGAAGGGTCCTGGGGTGTCCTAGAAGGGACGGGGTACATTAAGAGGTGCCCTGGAGGGCTCTAGAAGGGTCTGGGGGCTTTTAGAAGGGTCCTGGGGTGCTCTAGAAGGGCCTGGGGACTTTTAGAAGGGTCCTGGGGTGATCTAGAAGGGACGGGGTTCATTAAGAGGGGCCCTGGGTGCCTCTTGAAGGGTCTGGGGGCTTTTAGAAGGGTCCTGGGGGGCTCTAGAAGGGTCTAGGGGCTTTTAGAAGGGTACTGGGGGGATCTAGAAGGGTCTGGGGGCTTTTAGAATGATCCTGGGGGGCTCTAGAAGGGTCTGGGATCTTTTCGAAGGACCGGGGAGGGTCTAGAAGGGTCTGTGGGCTTTCAGAAGGGTCCTAGGGGCCTCTAGAAGGGTCTGGGGGCTTTTATATGGGTCCTACGGGGCTCTAGAAGGGTCTGGGGGCTTTTGGTATGATCCTGGGGGGCTCTAGAAGGGTCTGGGGTCTTTTCGAAGGATCCGGGGAGGGTCTAGAAGGGTCTGTGGGCTTTTAGAAGGGTCCTAGGGGCCTCTAGAAGGGTCTGGGGGCTTTTATATGGGTCCTACGGGGCTCTAGAAGGGTCTGGGGGCTTTTGGTATGATCCTGGGGGGCTCTAGAAGGGTCTGGGGGCTTTTAGAATGATCCTGGAGGGCTCTAGAAGGGTCTGGGGGCTTTTAGAATGATCCGGGGACGGTCTAGAAAGGTCTGGGTGCTTTTTGAAGGATCCTAGGTGGCTCTAGAAGGGTCTGGGGGCTTTTAGAGGGATCCGGGGAGGGTCTAGAATGGTCTGGGGACTTTTAGAAAGGCCCTGGGGGGCTCTAGAAGGGTCTAGAGGCTTTTAGACGGGTCCTGGGGGCCTCTAGAAGGGTCGGGGTGCTTTTATAAGCGTCCGGGGAGCCTCTATAAGGGTCTGGGTGCTTTTAGAAAGGTCCTGGGGGGCTCTAGAAGGGTCTAGAGGCTTTTAGACGGGTCCTGGGGGCCTCTAGAAGCGTCTGGGTGCTTTTAGAAGGGTCCTGGGTGGCTCTAGAAGGGTCTGGGGGCTTGTAGAAGGGTCCTGGGGGGATCTAGAAGGGTCTGGGGGCTTTTAGAAGGGTCCTGGGGGGCTCTAGAATGGTCTGGGAGCTTTTAGAAGGGTCCTGGGGGGCTCTAGAAGGGTTTGGGGGCTTGTAGAAGGGTCCTGGGTGCCGCTAGAAGGGTCTGGGAGCATTTAGAAGGGTCCTGGGGGGCTCAAGAATGGTCTGGGGGCTTTTAGAAGGGTCCTGGGTTGCTCTAGAAGGGTCTGGGGGCTTTTAGAAGGGTCCTGGGGCCTCTAAAAAGGTCTGGGGGCTTTTAGAAAGGTCCTGGGAGGATCTAGAAGGGTCTGGGAGCTTTTAGAAGGATCCGGAGAGGGTCTAGAAGGGTCTGGGGGCTTTTAGAAGGGTCCTGGGGGGCTCTAGAAGGGTCTGGGAGCTTTTAGTAGGGTCCTGGGGGGCTCTAGAAGGGTCTGGGGTCTTTTAGAATGGTCCGGGGGGGCTCTAGAAGGGTCTGGGGGCTTTTAGAAGGGTCCTGGAGGCCTCTAGAAGGATCTGGGGGCTTTTAGATGGGTCCTGGGGTTCTCTAGAAGGGTCTGGGGGCATTTAGAAGGGTCCTGAGGGGCTCTAGAAGGGTCTGGGGGCTTATAGAATGATCCGGGGACGGTCTAGAAGGGTCTTTATGCTTTTTGAAGGATCCTAGGCGGCTCTAGAAGGGTCTGGGGTCTTTTAGAAGGGTCCTGGGGGGCTCTAGAAGGGTCTGGGGGCTTTTAGAATGGTCCTGGGAGGCTCTAGAAGGGTCTGGGTTCTTTTATAAGGGTCCTGGGAGGCTCTAGAAGGGTCTAGAGGCTTTTAGAAGGGTCCTAAGGGCCTCTAGAAGGGTCTGGGGGCGTTTAGAAGGGACCTGTGAGGCTCTGGAAGGGTCTGGGTGCTTTTATAAGGGTCCTGGGGGCCTCTAGAAGGGTCTGGGGGCTTTTACAAGGGTCCGGGGGGGCTCTAGAAGAATCTGGGGACTTTTAGAAGGGTCCTGGTGGCCTCTAGACGAGTCTGGGGGCTATTAGAAGGGTCCTGGGGGGCTCTAGAAGGGTCTGGGTGCTTGTAGAAGGGTCCTGGGAGGGTCTAGAACGGTCTGGGGGCTTTTAGAAGGGTCCTGGGTGTCTCTAGAAGTGTCTGGGTGCTTTTAGATGGGTCCTAGGGGGCTCTAGAAGGGTCAGTGGGCTTTTAGAATGATCCTGGGGGGCTCTAGAAGGGTCTGGGGGCTTTTAGAATGATCCGGGGACGGTCTAGAAGGGTTTGGAAGTTTTTAGAAGCGTCCTGGGGGGCTCTAGAAGGGTCTGGGGGCTTTTAGAAGAGTCCTGGGGGGCTCTAGAAGGGTCTGGGGGCTTTTATAATGTCCTGGAGGTCTGTAGAAGGGTCTGGGTACTTTTAGAAGGGTCCTGTCGGGCTCTAGAAGGATCTGGCGGCTTTCAGAAGGGTCGTGGGGGCCTCTAGAAGGGTCTAGGGTCTTTTAGAATGGTCCGGGGGAGCTCTAGAAGGGTCTGGGGGCTTTTTGAAGGGTCCTGGGGTGCTCTAGAACGGTCTGGGGGCTTTTAGAAGTGTCCTAGTGTGCTCTAGAAGGTACGGGGGGGCTTAAGAGGGGCCCTGGGGCCTCTAGAAGGGTCTGGTGTATTTTAGAAGGGTCCTGGGGGGCTCTATAAGGGTCTGGAGGATTTTAGAAGGGTCCGGGGGGGCTCTAGAAGGGTCTGGGGGCTTTTAGAGGGGTCCTGGGGTGCTCTAGAAGAGTCTGGGGGCTTTTATAGGGTCCTGGGGGCCTCTAGAAGGGTCTGGGAACTATTAGAGTGGTTCGGGGGGGCTCTAGAAGGGTCTGGAGGCTTTTAGAAGGGTCTTGGGGGGCTCTAGAAGGGTCTGGGGGCTTTTAGAATAATCCGGTGAGGGTCTAGAAGGGTCTAGGTTCTTTTAGAATAGTCCTGGGAGGTTTTAGAAGGGTCTGGGGTCTTTTAGAATGATCAGGGGAGGGTCTAGAAGGGTCTGGGTTCTTTTAGACGGGTCCTGCGTGTCTCTACAAGCGTCTGGAGGCTTTTAGAGGGGTTCTGGGGGGCCCTTGAAGGGTCTGGGTTCATTTAGAAGGATCCGGGGAGGGTCTAGAAAGGTCGGGGGTCTATTAGAATGGTCCTGGGAGGCTCTAGAAGAATCTGGGGGCTTTTAGAATGATCCGGGGAGGGTCTAGAAGGGTCTGGGGGCCTTTAGAAGGGTCCTGGGGGGTTCTAGAATGGTCTGGGGGCTTTTAGAAGGGTCCTGGGCGCCTCTAGAAGGGTCTGGGGACTTTTATAATGTCCTGGAGGTCTGTAGAAGGGTCTGGGTACTTTTAGAAGGGTCCTGTCGGGCTCTAGAAGGATCTGGCGGCTTTCAGAAGGGTCGTGGGGGCCTCTAGAAGGGTCTAGGGTCTTTTAGAATGGTCCGGGGGAGCTCTAGAAGGGTCTGGGGGCTTTTTGAAGGGTCCTGGGGTGCTCTAGAACGGTCTGGGGGCTTTTAGAAGTGTCCTAGTGTGCTCTAGAAGGTACGGGGGGGCTTAAGAGGGGCCCTGGGGCCTCTAGAAGGGTCTGGTGTATTTTAGAAGGGTCCTGGGGGGCTCTATAAGGGTCTGGAGGATTTTAGAAGGGTCCGGGGGGGCTCTAGAAGGGTCTGGGGGCTTTTAGAGGGGTCCTGGGGTGCTCTAGAAGAGTCTGGGGGCTTTTATAGGGTCCTGGGGGCCTCTAGAAGGGTCTGGGAACTATTAGAGTGGTTCGGGGGGGCTCTAGAAGGGTCTGGAGGCTTTTAGAAGGGTCTTGGGGGGCTCTAGAAGGGTCTGGGGGCTTTTAGAATAATCCGGTGAGGGTCTAGAAGGGTCTAGGTTCTTTTAGAATAGTCCTGGGAGGTTTTAGAAGGGTCTGGGGTCTTTTAGAATGATCAGGGGAGGGTCTAGAAGGGTCTGGGTTCTTTTAGACGGGTCCTGCGTGTCTCTACAAGCGTCTGGAGGCTTTTAGAGGGGTTCTGGGGGGCCCTTGAAGGGTCTGGGTTCATTTAGAAGGATCCGGGGAGGGTCTAGAAAGGTCGGGGGTCTATTAGAATGGTCCTGGGAGGCTCTAGAAGAATCTGGGGGCTTTTAGAATGATCCGGGGAGGGTCTAGAAGGGTCTGGGGGCCTTTAGAAGGGTCCTGGGGGGTTCTAGAATGGTCTGGGGGCTTTTAGAAGGGTCCTGGGCGCCTCTAGAAGGGTCTGGGGACTTTAAGAAGGGTCCTGGGGTGTCCTAGAAGGGACGGGGTACATTAAGAGGGGCCCTGGGGGGCTCTAGAAGGGTCTGGGGGCTTTTAGAAGGGTCCTGGAGTGCTCTAGAAGGGTCTGGGGGCTTTTAGAATGCTCCTGGGGATCTCTAGACGTGTCTGGGGTCTTTTAGAAAGATCCGGGGAGTGTCTAGATGTGTCTGCGGCCTTTCAGAAGGGTCCTGGGGGGCTCTAGAAGGGTCTGGGGGCTTTTAGAAGGGACTTGGGGGGGTCTAGAAGGGTCTGGGGGCTTTTAGAATGGTCCTGGGAGGCTCTAGAAGGGTCTGGGGGCTTTTAGAAGGGTCCTGGGGTCCTCTAGAAGGGTCTGAGTGCTTTTAGAAGGGTCATGGGTGTCTCTAGAAGGGTCTGGGGGCTTTTAGAATGATCCGGGGAGGGTCTAGAAGGTTCTGGGGGCTTTTAGAAGGGTCCTGGGGGGCTCTAGAAGGGTCTGGGGGCTTTTAGAAGGGTCCTGGAGTGCTCTAGAAGGGTCTGGGGGCTTTTAGAATGATCCTGGGGGGCTCTAGAAGGGTCTGGGATCTTTTCGAAGGATCCGGGGAGGGTCTAGAAGGGTCTGGGGTCTTTTAGAAGGGTCCTAGGGGCCTCTAGATGGGTCTGGGGGCTTTTAAATGGGTCCTAGGGGGCTCTAGAAGGGTCTGGGGGCTTTTAGAATGATCCTGGGGGGCTCTAGAAGGGTCTGGGGGCTTTTAGAATGATCCGGGGAGGGTCTAGAAAGGTCTGGGGGCTTTTAGAATGGTCCTGGGGGGCTCTAGAAGGGTCTGGGTGCTTTTAGAAGGGTCCTGGGAGGCTCTAGAAGGGTCTGGGGGCTTTTAGAAGAGTCCTGGGTGGCTCTAGAGGGTTCTGGGGGCTTTTAGAAGGGTCCTAGGGGCATCTAGAAGGGTCTGGGTGCTTTTAGAAGGGTCCTCGGATGCTCTAGAAGGGTCTGGGGGCTTTTAGAACTGTCCTGGGATGCTCTAGAAGGTTCTGGGGGCTTTCAGATGGGTCCAGGGGTCCTCTAGTAGGGTCTGGAGGCTTTTAGAAGGGTCCGGGGGGGCTCTAGAAGGGTCTGGGGGCTTTAGAAGGGTCCTGGGGTGCTCTAGAAGGGTCTGGGGACTTTAAGAAGGGTCCTGGGGTGTCCTAGAAGGGACGGGGTGCCTTAAGAGGGGCCCTGGGGGGCTCTAGAAGGGTCTGGGGGCTTTTAGAAGGGTCCTGGAGTGCTCTAGAAGGGTCTGGGGGCTTTTAGAATGCTCCTGGGGATCTCTAGAAGTGTCTGGGGTCTTTTAGAAAGATCCGGGGAGTGTCTAGATGTGTCTGCGGCCTTTCAGAAGGGTCCTGGGGGGCTCTAGAAGGGTCTGGGGGCTTTTAGAAGGGTCCTGGGGGGGTCTAGAAGGGTCTGGGGGCTTTTAGAATGGTCCTGGGAGGCTCTAGAAGGGTCTGGGTGCTTTTAGAAGGGTCCTGGGGCCCTCTAGAAGGGTCTGAGTGCTTTTAGAAGGGTCATGGGGGTCTCTAGAAGGGTCTGGGGGCTTTTAGAATGATCCGGGGAGGGTCTAGAAGGTTCTGGGGGCTTTTAGAAGGGTCCTGGGGGGCTCTAGAAGGGTCTGGGGGCTTTTAGAAGGGTCCCGGGGTTCTCTAGAAGGGTCTGGGGGCATTTAGAAGTATCCTGGGGGCCTCTAGAAGGATCTGGGATCTATTAGATTGGTCTGGGGGGCTCTAGAAGGGTCTGGGGGTTTTTAGAAGGCTCCTGGGAGGCTCTAGAAGGGTCTGGGGGCTTTTAGAAGGTTCCTGGGGTTCTCTAGAAGGGTCTGGGGACTTATGGAATGGTCCTGGGGGCCTCTAGAAGGGTCTGAGAACTATTAGAGTGGTTCGGGGGGGCTCTAGAAGGGTCTGGAGCCTTTTAGAAGGGTCTGGGGGGGCTCTAGAAGGGTCTGGGGGCTTTTAGAATAATTCGGGGAGGGCCTAGAAGGGTCTGGGTTCTTTTAGAATGGTTCTGGGAGGTTTTAGAAGGGTCTGGGGTCTTTTAGAATGATCAGGGGAGGGTCTAGAAAGGTGTGGGCGCTTTTAGACGGGTCCTGGGGGGCTCTACAAGGGTCTGGAGGCTTTTAGAGGGGTTCTGGGGGGCACTAGAAAGGTCTGGGTTCATTTAGAAGGATCCGGGGAGGGTCTAGAAAGGTCGGGGGGCTATTAGAAGGGTCCTGGGAGGCTCTAGAAGAATCTGGGGTCTTTTAGAATGATCCGGGGAGGGTCTAGAAGGGTCTGGGGGCCTTTAGAAGGGTCCTGGTGGGCTCTAGAATGCTCTGGGGGCTTTTAGAAGGTTCCTGGGGGCCTCTAGAAGGGTCTGGGGGCATTTAGAATGATCCTGGGGGGCTCTAGAAGGGTCTGGGATCTTGTCGAAGGATCCGGGGAGGGTCTAGAAGGGTCTGGGGTCTTTTAGAAGGGACCTAGGGGCCTCTAGATGGGTCTGGGGGCTTTTAGATGGGTCCTAGGGGGCTCTAGAAGGGTCTGGGGGCTTTTAGAATGATCCTGGGGGGCTCTAGAAGGGTCTGGGGTCTTTTAGAATGATCCGGGGAGGGTCTAGAAAGGTCTGGGGGCCTTTAGAATGGTATTGGGGGGCTCTAGAAGGGTCTGGGTGCTTTTAGAAGGGTCCTGGGAGGCTCTAGAAGGGTCTGGGGGCTTTTAGAAGAGTCCTGGGTGGCTCTAGAGGGTTCTGGGGGCTTTTAGAAGGGTCCTCGGATGCTCTAGAAGGGTCTGGGTGCTTTTAGAAGGGTCCTCGGATGCTCTAGAAGGGTCTGGGGGCTTTTAGAAGGGTCCTGGGGGGCTCTAGAAAGTTCTGAGAGCTTTCAGATGGGTCCTGGGGGTCTCTAGAAGGGTCTGGGGGCTTTTAGAAGGGTCCTGGGAGGCTCTAGAATGGTCTGGGGGCTTTTAGAAGGGTCCTAGGGGCCTCTAGATGGGTCTGGGGGCTTTTAGAAGGGTCCTGGGATGCTCTAGAAGGGTCTGGGTGCTTTTAGAAGGGTCCTCGGATGCTCTAGAAGGGTCTGGGGGCTTTTAGAAGGGTCCTGGGGGGCTCTAGAAAGTTCTGGGAGCTTTCAGATGGGTCCTGGGGTTCTCTAGAAGGGTCTGGGTGCTTTTAGAAACGTCCTGGGGTGCTCTAGAATGGTCTGGGGGCTTTTAGAAGTGTCCTTGGGTGCTCTAGAAGGGTCTGGGGAATTTTAGAAGGGTCCTCGGATGCTCTAGAATGGTCTGGGTGCTTTTAGAAGGGTTCTGGAGGGCTCTAGACGGTTCTGGGGGCTTTCAGAATGGTCCTGTGAGTCTCTAGAAGGGTCTGGGCGCTTTTAGAAGTGTCCTGGGGGGCTCTAGAAGGGTCTGGGTGCCTTTAGAAGGGTCCTGGGTGACTCTAGAATGTTCTGCTGGCTTTCAGAAGGGTCCTGGGGTCCTCTAGAAGGGTCTGGGGTCTTTTAGAAGGGTCCGGGGGGGCTCTAGAAGGGTCTGGGGGCTTTTAGAAGGGTCCTGGGGTGCTCTAGAAGGGCCTGGGGACTTTTAGAAGGGTCCTGGGGTGATCTAGAAGGGACGGGGTTCATTAAGAGGGGCCCTGGGTGCCTCTTGAAGGGTCTGGGGGCTTTTAGAAGGGTCCTGGGGGGCTCTAGAAGGGTCTAGGGGCTTTTAGAAGGGTACTGGGGGGCTCTAGAAGGGTGTGGGGGCTTTTAGAATGATCCTGGGGGGCTCTAGAAGGGTCTGGGGTCTTTTCGAAGGATCCGGGGAGGGTCTAGAAGGGTCTGGGGGCTTTTAGAAGGGTCCTAGGGGCCTCTAGAAGGGTCTGGGGGCTTTTAGATGGGTCCTAGGGGGCTCTAGAAGGGTCTGGGGGCTTTTGGAATGATCCTGGGGGGCTCTAGAAGGGTCTGGGGGCTTTTAGAATGATCCTGGAGGGCTCTAGATGGGTCTGGGGGCTTTTAGAGGGATCCGGGGAGGGTCTAGAAGGGTCTGGGTACTTTTAGAAAGGTCCTGGGGGGCTCTAGAAGGGTCTAGAGTCTTTTAGACGGGTCCTGGGGGCCTCTAGAAGGGTCGGGGTGCTTTTATAAGGGTCCGGGGAGCCTCTATAAGGGTCTGGATGCTTTTAGAAAGGTCCTGGGGGCCTCTAGAAGGGTTTAGAGGCTTTTAGACGGGTCCTGGGGGGCTCTAGAAGCGTCTGGGTGCTTTTAGAAGGGTCCTGGGTGGATCTAGAAGGGTCTGGGGGCTTGTAGAAGGGTCCTGGGGGGCTCTAGAAGGGTCTGGGTGCTTTTAGAAGGGTCCTGGGGGGCTCTAGAAGGGTCTGGGAGCTTTTAGAAGGGTCCTGGGGGGCTCTAGAATGGTTTGGGGGCTTGTAGAAGGGTCCTGGGTGCCGCTAGAAGGGTCTGGGGGCACTTAGAAGGGTCCTGGGGGGCTCAAGAAGGGTCTGGGGGCTTTTAGAAGGGTCCTGGGGGCCTCTAGAAGGGTCTGGGGGGCTCTAGAAGGGTCTGGGGGCTTTTAGAAGGGTCCTGGGGCCTCTAGAAAGGTCTGGGGGCTTTTAGAAAGGTGCTGGGTGGATCTAGAAGGGTCTGTGGGCTTTTAGAAGGATCCGGGGAGGGTCTAGAAGGGTCTGGGGGCTTTTAGAAGGGTCCTGGGGGGCCCTAGATGAGTCTGGGAGCTTTTAGTAGGGTCCTGGGGAGCTCTAGAAGGGTCTGGGGTCTTTTAGAATGGTCCGGGGGGGCTCTAGAAGGGTCTGGGGGCTTTTAGAAGGGTCCTGGAGTCCTCTAGAAGGATTTGGGGGCTTTTAGATGGGTCCTGGGGTTCTCTAGAAGGGTCTGGGGGCATTTAGAAGGGTCCTGAGGGGCTCTAGAAGGGTCTGGGGGCTTTTAGAAGGGTCCTGGAGGCCTCTAGAAGGATTTGGGGGCTTTTAGATGGGTCCTGGGGTTCTCTAGAAGGGTCTGGGGGCATTTAGAAGGGTCCTGAGGGGCTCAAGAAGGGTCTGGGGGCTTTTAGAAGGGTCCTGGGTTGCTCTAGAAGGGTTTGGGGGGCTCTAGAAGGGTCTGGGGGCTTTTAGAAGGGTCCTGGGGCCTCTAGAAAGCTCTGGGGGCTTTTAGAAAGGTCCTGGGTGGATCTAGAAGGGTCTGGGGGCTTTTAGAAGGATCCGGGGAGGGTCTAGAAGGGTCTGGGGGCTTTTAGAAGGGTCCTGGGAGTCTCTAGAAGGGTCTGGGTGCCTTTAGAAGGGTCCTGGGTGACTCTAGAATGTTCTGCTAGCTTTCAGAAGGGTCCTGGGGTCCTCTAGAAGGGTCTGGGGTCTTTTAGAAGGGTCCGGGGGGGCTCTAGAAGGGTCTGGGGGCTTTTAGAAGGGTCCTGGGGTGCTCTAGAAGGGCCTGGGGACTTTTAGAAGGGTCCTGGGGTGATCTAGAAGGGACGGGGTTCATTAAGAGGGGCCCTGGGTGCCTCTTGAAGGGTCTGGGGGCTTTTAGAAGGGTCCTGGGGGGCTCTAGAAGGGTCTAGGGGCTTTTAGAAGGGTACTGGGGGGCTCTAGAAGGGTGTGGGGGCTTTTAGAATGATCCTGGGGGGCTCTAGAAGGGTCTGGGGTCTTTTCGAAGGATCCGGGGAGGGTCTAGAAGGGTCTGGGGGCTTTTAGAAGGGTCCTAGGGGCCTCTAGAAGGGTCTGGGGGCTTTTAGATGGGTCCTAGGGGGCTCTAGAAGGGTCTGGGGGCTTTTGGAATGATCCTGGGGGGCTCTAGAAGGGTCTGGGGGCTTTTAGAATGATCCTGGAGGGCTCTAGATGGGTCTGGGGGCTTTTAGAGGGATCCGGGGAGGGTCTAGAAGGGTCTGGGTACTTTTAGAAAGGTCCTGGGGGGCTCTAGAAGGGTCTAGAGTCTTTTAGACGGGTCCTGGGGGCCTCTAGAAGGGTCGGGGTGCTTTTATAAGGGTCCGGGGAGCCTCTATAAGGGTCTGGGTGCTTTTAGAAAGGTCCTGGGGGGCTCTAGAAGGGTTTAGAGGCTTTTAGACGGGTCCTGGGGGCCTCTAGAAGCGTCTGGGTGCTTTTAGAAGGGTCCTGGGTGGATCTAGAAGGGTCTGGGGGCTTGTAGAAGGGTCCTGGGGGGCTCTAGAAGGGTCTGGGGGCTTTTAGAAGGGTCCTGGGGGGCTCTAGAAGGGTCTGGGAGCTTTTAGAAGGGTCCTGGGGGGCTCTAGAAGGGTCTGGGGGGCTCTAGAAGGGTCTGGGGGCTTTTAGAAGGGTCCTGGGGCCTCTAGAAAGGTCTGGGGGCTTTTAGAAAGGTGCTGGGTGGATCTAGAAGGGTCTGGGGGCTTTTAGAAGGATCCGGGGATGGTCTAGAAGGGTCTGGGGGCTTTTAGAAGGGTCCTGGGGGGCTCTAGATGGGTCTGGGAGCTTTTAGTAGGGTCCTGGGGAGCTCTAGAAGGGTCTGGGGTCTTTTAGAATGGTCCGGGGGGGCTCTAGAAGGGTCTGGGGGCTTTTAGAAGGGTCCTGGAGTCCTCTAGAAGGATTTGGGGGCTTTTAGATGGGTCCTGGGGTTCTCTAGAAGGGTCTGGGGGCATTTAGAAGGGTCCTGAGGGGCTCTAGAAGGGTCTGGGGGCTTTTAGAAGGGTCCTGGAGGCCTCTAGAAGGATTTGGGGGCTTTTAGATGGGTCCTGGGGTTCTCTAGAAGGGTCTGGGGGCATTTAGAAGGGTCCTGAGGGGCTCAAGAAGGGTCTGGGGGCTTTTAGAAGGGTCCTGGATTGCTCTAGAAGGGTTTGGGGGGCTCTAGAAGGGTCTGGGGGCTTTTAGAAGGGTCCTGGGGCCTCTAGAAAGGTCTGGGGGCTTTTAGAAAGGTCCTGGGTGGATCTAGAAGGGTCTGGGGGCTTTTAGAAGGATCCGGGGAGGGTCTAGAAGGGTCTGGGGGCTTTTAGAAGGGTCCTGGGGGGCTCTAGATGGGTCTGGGAGCTTTTAGTAGGGTCCTGGGGGGCTCTAGAAGGGTCTGGGGTCTTTTAGAATGGTCCGGGGGGGCTCTAGAAGGGTCTGGGGGCTTTTAGAAGGGTCCTGGAGGCCTCTAGAAGGATTTGGGTGCTTTTAGATGGGTCCTGGGGTTCTCTAGAAGGGTCTGGGGGCATTTAGAAGGGTCCTGAGGGGCTCTAGAAGGGTCTGGGGGCTTTTAGAATGATCCGTGGACGGTCTAGAAAGGTCTTTATGCTTTTTGAAGGATCCTAGGCGGCTCTAGAAGGGTCTGGGGTCTTTTAGAAGGGTCCTGGGGGGCTCTAGAAGGGTCTGGGGGCTTTTACAATGGTCCTGGGAGGCGCTAGAAGGGTCTGGGTGCTTTTATAAGGGTCCTGGGAGGCTCTAGAAGGGTCTAGAGGCTTTTAGAAGGGTCCTGGGGGCCTCTAGAAGGGTCTGGGGGCGTTTAGAAGGGACCTGTGAGGCTCTATAAGGGTCTGGGTGCTTTTATAAGGGTCCTGGGGGCCTCGAGAAGGGTCTGGAGGCTTTTACAAGGGTCCGGGGGGGGTCTAGAAGAATCTGGGGACTTTTAGAAGGGTCCTGGTGGCCTCTAGACGGGTCTGGGGGCTATTAGAAGGGTCCTGGGGGGCTCTAGAAGAGTCTGGGTGCTTGTAGAAGGGTCCTGGGAGGGTCTAGAACGGTCTGGGGGCTTTTAGAAGGGTCCTGGGTGTCTCTAGAAGGGTCTGGGTGCTTTTAGATGGGTCCTAGGGGGCTCTAGAAGGGTCAGTGGGCTTTTAGAATGATCCTGCGGGGCTCTAGAAGGGTCTGGGGGCTTTTAGAATGATCCGGGGACGGTCTAGAAGGGTTTGGAAGTTTTTAGAAGCGTCCTGGGGGGCTCTAGAAGGGTCTGGGGGCTTTTAGAAGGGTCCTGGGGGGCTCTAGAAGGGTCTGGGGGCTTTTATAATGTCCTGGGGGTCTGTAGAAGGGCCTGGGTGCTTTTAGAAGGGTCCTGTGGGGCTCTAGAAGGATCTGGCGGCTTTCAGAAGGGTCGTGGGGGCCTCTAGAAGGGTCTAGGGGCTTTTAGAAGGGTCCTGGGGTGCTCTAGAACGGTCTGGGGGCATTTAGAAGGGTCCTAGTGTGCTCTAGAATGTACGGGGGTCTTAAGAGGGGCCCTGGGGCCTCTAGAAGGGTCTGGGGTATTTTAGAATGGTCCTGGGAGGCTCTATAAGGGTCTGGAGGATTTTAGAAGGGTCCTGGGGGGCTCTAGAATGGTCTGGGGGCTTTTAGAAGCGTCCTGGGGTGCTCTACAAGAGTCTGGGGACTTATAGAAGGGTCCTGGGGGCATCTAGAAGGGTCTGGGAACTATTAGAGTGGTTCGGGGGGGCTCTAGAAGGGTCTGGAGGCTTTTAGACGGGTCCTGGGTGGCTCTAGAAGGGTCTGGGTGCTTGTAGATGGGTCCTGGGGTGCTCTAGAAGGGTCTGAGGGCATTTAGAAGGGTCCTGGGGGGCTCTAGAAGGGTCTGGGGGCTTTTAGAAGGGTCCTGGAGGCCTCTAGAAGGATTTGGGGGCTTTTAGATGGGTCCTGGGGTTCTCTAGAAGGGTCTGGGGGCATTTAGAAGGGTCCTGAGGGGCTCAAGAAGGGTCTGGGGGCTTTTAGAAGGGTCCTGGGTTGCTCTAGAAGGGTTTGGGGGGCTCTAGAAGGGTCTGGGGGCTTTTAGAAGGGTCCTGGGGCCTCTAGAAAGGTCTGGGGGCTTTTAGAAAGGTCCTGGGTGGATCTAGAAGGGTCTGGGGGCTTTTAGAAGGATCCGGGGAGGGTCTAGAAGGGTCTGGGTGCTTTTAGAAGGGTCCTGGGGGGCTCTAGATGGGTCTGGGAGCTTTTAGTAGGGTCCTGGGGGGCTCTAGAAGGGTCTGGGGTCTTTTAGAATGGTCCGGGGGGGCTCTAGAAGGGTCTGGGGGCTTTTAGAAGGGTCCTGGAGGCCTCTAGAAGGATTTGGGGGCTTTTAGATGGGTCCTGGGGTTCTCTAGAAGGGTCTGGGGGCATTTAGAAGGGTCCTGAGGGGCTCTAGAAGGGTCTGGGCGCTTTTAGAATGATCCGTGGACGGTCTAGAAAGGTCTTTATGCTTTTTGAAGGATCCTAGGCGGCTCTAGAAGGGTCTGGGGTCTTTTAGAAGGGTCCTGGGGGGCTCTAGAAGGGTCTGGGGGCTTTTACAATGGTCCTGGGAGGCGCTAGAAGGGTCTGGGTGCTTTTATAAGGGTCCTGGGAGGCTCTAGAAGGGTCTAGAGGCTTTTAGAAGGGTCCTGGGGGCCTCTAGAAGGGTCTGGGGGCGTTTAGAAGGGACCTGTGAGGCTCTATAAGGGTCTGGGTGCTTTTATAAGGGTCCTGGGGGCCTCGAGAAGGGTCTGGAGGCTTTTACAAGGGTCCGGGGGGGGTCTAGAAGAATCTGGGGACTTTTAGAAGGGTCCTGGTGGCCTCTAGACGGGTCTGGGGGCTATTAGAAGGGTCCTGGGGGGCTCTAGAAGAGTCTGGGTGCTTGTAGAAGGGTCCTGGGAGGGTCTAGAACGGTCTGGGGGCTTTTAGAAGGGTCCTGGGTGTCTCTAGAAGGGTCTGGGTGCTTTTAGATGGGTCCTAGGGGGCTCTAGAAGGGTCAGTGGGCTTTTAGAATGATCCTGCGGGGCTCTAGAAGGGTCTGGGGGCTTTTAGAATGATCCGGGGACGGTCTAGAAGGGTTTGGAAGTTTTTAGAAGCGTCCTGGGAGGCTCTAGAAGGGTCTGGGGGCTTTTAGAAGGGTCCTGGGGGGCTCTAGAAGGGTCTGGGGGCTTTTATAATGTCCTGGGGGTCTGTAGAAGGGCCTGGGTGCTTTTAGAAGGGTCCTGTGGGGCTCTAGAAGGATCTGGCGGCTTTCAGAAGGGTCGTGGGGGCCTCTAGAAGGGTCTAGGGGCTTTTAGAAGGGTCCGGGGGAGCTCTAGAAGGGTCTGGGGGCTTTTAGAAGGGTCCTGGGGTGCTCTAGAACGGTCTGGGGGCATTTAGAAGGGTCCTAGTGTGCTCTAGAATGTACGGGGGTCTTAAGAGGGGCCCTGGGGCCTCTAGAAGGGTCTGGGGTATTTTAGAATGGTCCTGGGAGGCTCTATAAGGGTCTGGAGGATTTTAGAAGGGTCCTGGGGGGCTCTAGAATGGTCTGGGGGCTTTTAGAAGCGTCCTGGGGTGCTCTACAAGAGTCTGGGGACTTATAGAAGGGTCCTGGGGGCATCTAGAAGGGTCTGGGAACTATTAGAGTGGTTCGGGGGGGCTCTAGAAGGGTCTGGAGGCTTTTAGACGGGTCCTGGGTGGCTCTAGAAGGGTCTGGGTGCTTGTAGATGGGTCCTGGGGTGCTCTAGAAGGGTCTGGGGGCATTTAGAAGGGTCCTGGGGGCCTCTAGAAAGGTCTGGGTGCTTTTAGAAGGGTCCTGGGGGGTTCTAGAAGGGTCTGGGGGCTTGTAGAAGGGTCCTGGGTGCCGCTAGAAGGGTCTGGGGGCTTTTAGATGGGTCCTGGGGTTCTCTAGAAGGGTCTGGGGGCTTTTAGAAGGGTCCTGGGGTGCTCTAGAAGGGTCTGGGGGCTTTTAGAAGGGTCCTGGGGCGCTCTAGAAGGGTCTGGGGGCTTTTAGAAGGGTCCTGGGGCCTCTAGAAAGGTCTGGGGGCTTTTAGAAAGGTCCTGGGAGGATCTAGAAGGGTCTGGGAGCTTTTAGAAGGGTCCTGGGGGCCTCTAGAAGGATCTGGGGGCTTTAATATGGGTCCTGGGGTTCTCTAGAAGGGTCTGGGGGCATTTAGAAGGGTCCTGATGGGCTCTAGAAGGGTCTGGGGTCTTTTAGAATGATCCGGGGACGGTCTAGAAGGGTCTTTATGCTTTTTGAAAGATCCTAGGCGGCTCTAGAAGGGTCTGGGGTCTTTTAGAAGGGTCCTGGGGGGCTCTAGAAGGGTCTGGAGGCTTTTAGAAGGGTCTGGGGGGCTCTAGAAGGGTCTGGGGGCTTTTAGAATAATCCGGGGAGGGTCTAGAATGGTCTGGGTTCTTTTAGAATAGTCCTGGGAGGTTTTAGAAGGGTCTGGGGTCTTTTAGAATGATCAGGGGAGGGTCTAGAAGGGTCTGGGCGCTTTTAGACGGGTCCTGGGGGGCTCTACAATGGTCTGGAGGCTTTTAGAGGGGTTCTGGGGGGCCCTAGAAGGGTCTGGGTTCATTTAGAAGGATCCGGGGAGGGTCTAGAAAGGTCGGGGGGCTATTAGAAGGGTCCTGGGAGGCTCTAGAAGAATCTGGGGGCTTTTAGAATGATCCGGGGAGGGTCTAGAAGGGTCTGGGGGCCTTTAGAAGGGTCCTGGGGGGCTCTAGAATGGTCTGGGGGCTTTTAGAAGGGTCCTGGGTGCCTCTAGAAGGGTCTGGGTGCTTTTAGAAGGGTCCTGGGATGCTCTAGAATGGTTTGGGTGCTTTTAGAAGGGTCCTCGGATGCTCTAGAAGGGTGTGGGGGCTTTTTGAAGGGTCCTGGGGGGCTCTATAATGTTCTGGGGGCTTTCAGAAGGGTCCTGGGGGACTCCAGAAGGGTCTGGTGGCTTTTAGAAGGGTCCTGGGGGGTCTAGAATGGTCTGGGGGCTTTTAGAATGGTCCTGGGTGGATCTAGAAGGGTCTGGAGGCTTTTAGAAGGGTCCGGGGGGGCTCTGGAAGGTTCTGGGGGCTTTCAGAAGGGTCCTGGGGGTCTCTAGAAGGGTCTGGGGGCATTTAGAAGGGTCCTGGGGGGCTCTAGAAGGGTCTGTGTGCCTTTAGAAGGGTCCTGGGTGACTCTAGAATGTTCTGCAGGCTTTCAGAAGGGTCCTGGGTGGCTCTAGAAGGGTCTGGGGTCTTTTAGAAGGGTCCTGGGTGGCTCTAGAATGGTCTGGGGGCTTTTAGAAGGGTCCTGGGAGGCTCTAGAAGGGTCTGGGGGCTTTTAGAAAGGTCCTGGGTGGCTCTAGAAGGGTCTGGGGGCTTTTAGAAGGGTCCTGGGATGCTCTAGAAGGGTCTGGGTGCTTTTCGAAGGGTCCTGGGAGGATCTAGATGGGTCTGGGTGCTTTTAGAAGGGTCCTGGGATGCTCAAGAAGGGTCTGGGGGCTTGTAGATGGGTCCTGGGGGGCTCTAGAAGGTTCTGGGTGCTTTTAGAAGGGTCCTGGGTGGCTCTAGAAGGGTCTGGGGGCTTTTAGAATGGTCCGGGGGGGCTCTAGAAGGGTCTGGGTGCTTTTAGAAGTGTCCTGGGGTGCTCTAGAAGGGTCTGGGGAATTTTAGAAGGGTCCTCGGATGCTCTAGAAGGATCTGGGTGCTTTTAGAAGGGTCCTGGAGGGCTCTAGAATGTTCTGGGGGCTTTCAGAAGGGTCCTGGGGATCTCCAGAATCGTCTGGGCGCTTTTAGAAGGGTCCTGGGGGGCTCTAGAAGGGTCTGGGTTCCTTTAGAAGGGTCCTGGGTGACTCTAGAATGTTCTGCTGGCTTTCAGAAGGGTCCTGGGGTCCTCTAGAAGGGTCTGGGGTCTTTTAGAAGGGTCCGGGGGGGCTCTAGAAGGGTCTGGGGGCTTTTAGAATGGTCCTGGGGTGCTATAGAAGGGTCTGGAGACTTTTAGAAGGGTCCTGGTGTGCTCTAGAAGGGACGGGGTTCCTTAAGGGGGGCCCTGGGTTCCTCTTGAAGGGTCTGGGGCATTTAGAAGGGTCCTGGGGGGCTCTAGAAGGGTCTAGGGGCTTTTAGAAGGGTCCTGGGGGGCTCTAGAAGGGTCTGGGTTCCTTTAGAAGGGTCCTGGGTGACTCTAGAATGTTCTGCTGGCTTTCAGAAGGGTCCTGGGGTCCTCTAGAAGGGTCTAGGGGCTTTTAGAAGGGTACTGGGGGGGTCTAGAAGGGTCTGGGGGCTTTTAGAATGGTCCTGGGGTGCTCTAGAAGGGTCTGGGGACTTTTAGAAGGGTCCTGGGGTGCTCTAGAAGGGACGGGGTTCCTTAAGAGTGGCTCTGGGTTCCTCTTGAAGGGTCTAGGGGCTTTTAGAAGGGTACTGGGGGGCTCTAGAAGGGTCTGGGGTCTTTTAGAAGGGTCCTAGGGGCCTCTAGAAGGGTCTGGGGGCTTTTAGATGGGTCCTAGGGGGCTCTAGAAGGGTCTGGGCGCTTTTAGAATGATCCTGGGGGGCTCTAGAAGGGTCTGGGGGCTTTTAGAATGGTCCGGGGATGGTCTAGAAAGGTCTGGGTGCTTTTTGAAGGATCCTAGGGGGCTCTAGAAGGGTCTGGGGGCTTTTAGAAGGATCCGGGGAGGGTCTAGAAGGGTCTGGGGGCTTTTAGAAGGGTCCTGGGGTTCTCTAGAAGGGTCTGGTTGCTTTTAGAAGGGTGCTGGGAGGCTCTAGAAGGGTCGGGGTGCTTTTATAAGGGTCCGGGGAGACTATAGAAGGGTGTGGGTGATTTTAGAAAGGTCCTGGGGGGCTCTAGAAGAATCTAGAGGCTTTTAGACGGGTCCTGGGGGCCTCTAGAATGGTCTGGGTGCTTTTAGAAGGGTCCTGGGTGGCTCTAGAAGGGTCTGGGGGCTTGTAGAAGGGTCCTGGGGGGCTCTAGAAGGGTCTGGGGGCTTTTAGAAGGGTCCTGGGGGCCTCTAGAAGGGTCTGGGTGCTTTTAGAAGGGTCCTGGGGGGCTCTAGAAGGGTCTGGGGGCTTTTAGAAGGATCCGGGGGAGGGTCTAGAAGGGTCTGGGGGCTTTTAGAAGGGTCCTGGGGGGGCTCTAGAAGGGTCTGGGAGGTTTTAGTAGGGTCCTGGGGGCTCTAGAAGTGTCTGGGTTCTTTTAGAATGGTCCTGTGGGGCTCTAGAAGGGTCTGGGTGCTTTTAGAAGGGTCCTGGGGGCCTCTAGAAGGATCTGGGGGCTTTTAGATGGGTCCTGGGGTTCTCTAGAAGGGTCTGGGGGCATTTAGAAGGGTCCTGATGGGCTCTAGAAGGGTCTGGGGTCTTTTAGAATGATCCGGGGACGGTCTAGAAGGGTCTTTATGCTTTTTGAAGGATCCTAGGCGGCTCTAGAAGGGTCTGGGGTCTTTTAGAAGGGTCCTGGGGGGCTCTAGAAGGGTCTGGAGGCTTTTAGAAGGGTCTTGGGGGGCTCTAGAAGGGTCTGGGGGCTTTTAGAATAATCCGGGGAGGGTCTAGAATGGTCTGGGTTCTTTTAGAATAGTCCTGGGAGCTTTTAGAAGGGTCTGGGGTCTTTTAGAATGATCAGGGGTGGGTCTAGAAGGGTCTGGGCGCTTTTAGACGGGTCCTGGGGGGCTCTACAAGGGTCTGGAGGCTTTTAGAGGGGTTCTGGGGGGGCCCTAGAAGGGTCTGGGTTAATTTAGAAGGATCCGGGGAGGGTCTAGAAAGGTCGGGGGCTATTAGAAGGGTCCTGGGAGGCTCTAGAAGAATCTGGAGGCTTTTAGAATGATTCCGGGGAGGGTCTAGTAGGGTCTGGGGGCCTTTAGAAGGGTCCTGGGGGGCTCTAGAATGGTCTGGGTGCTTTTAGAAGGGTCCTGGGGGCCTCTAGAAGGGTCTGGGGGCTTTTAGAATGATCCGGGGAGGGTCTAGAAGGGTCTGGGGTCTTTTAGAAGGGTCCTGGGGTTCTCTAGAAGGGTCTGGTTGCTTTTAGAAGGGTACTGGGAGGCTCTAGAAGGGTCGGGGTGCTTTTATAAGGGTCCGGGGAGCCTCTAGAAGGGTGTGCGTGATTTTAGAAAAATCCTGGGGGGCTCTAGAAGTATCTAGAGGCTTTTAGACGGGTCCTGGGGGCCTCTAGAAGGGTCTGGGTGCTTTTAGAAGGGTCCTGGGTGGCTCTAGAAGGGTCTGGGGGCTTGTAGAAGGGTCCTGGGGGGCTCTAGAAGGGTCTGGGGGCTTTTAGAAGGGTCCTGGGGTCCTCTAGAAGGGTCTGGGTGCTTTTAGAAGGGTCCTGGGGGGCTCAAGAAGGGTCTGGGGGCTTTTAGAATGGTCCTGGGAGGGTCTAGAATGGTCTGGGTTCTTTTAGAATAGTCCTGGGAGCTTTTAGAAGGGTCTGGGGTCTTTTAGAATGATCAGGGGTGGGTCTAGAAGGGTCTGGGCGCTTTTAGACGGGTCCTGGGGGGCTCTACAAGGGTCTGGAGGCTTTTAGAGGGGTTCTGGGGGGCCCCTAGAAAGGTCTGGGTTCATTTAGAAGGATCCGGGGAGGGTCTAGAAAGGTCGGGGGGCTATTAGAAGGGTCCTGGGAGGTTCTAGAAGAATCTGGGAGCTTTTAGAATGATCCGGGGAGGGTCTAGAAGGGTCTGGGGGCCTTTAGAAGGGTCCTGGGGGGCTCTAGAATGGTCTGGGTTCTTTTAGAAGGGTCCTGGGGGCCTGTAGAAGGGTCTGGGGGCTTTTAGAATGATCCCGGGAGGGTCTAGAAAGGTCTGGTGGCCTTTAGAATGGTCCTGGGGGGGCTCTAGAAGGGTCTGGGTACTTTTAGAAGGGTCCTGGGAGGATCTAGAAGGGTCTGCGTGCTTTTAGAAGAGTCCTGTTTGGCTCTAGAGGGTTCTGGGGGCTTTTCGAAGGGTCCTAAGGGCCTCTAGAAGGGTCTGGGGGCTTTTAGAAGGGTCCTGGGATGCTCTAGAAGGGTCTGGGTGCTTTTAGAAGGGTCCTCGGATGCTCTAGAATGGTCTGGGGGCTTTTAGAAGGGTCCTGGGTGGATCTAGAATGTTCTGGGGGCTTTCAGAAGGGTCCTGGGGGTCTCTAGAAGGGTCTGGGTGCTTTTAGAAGGGTCCTGGGGGGCTCTAGAATGGTCTGGGGGCTTTTAGAATGGTCCTGGGTGGCTCTAGAAGGGTCTGGGGGCTTTTAGAAGGGTCCGGGGGGGCTCTAGAATGGTCTGGGGAATTTTAGAAGGGTCCTCGGATTCTCTAGAAGGGTCTGGGGTCTTTTAGAAGGGTCCTGGGGTGCTATAGAATGTTCTGGGGGCTTTCAGAAGGGTCCTGGGGGTCTCTAGAAGGGTCTGGGGGCTTTTAGAAGGGTCCTGGGGGGCTCTAGAAGGGTCTGGGTGCCTTTAGAAGGGTCCTGGGTGACTCTAGAATGTTCTGCTGGCTTTCAGAAGGGTCCTGGGTGGCTCTAGAAGGGTCTGGGGGCTTTTAGAAGGGTCCTGGGTGGCTCTAGAAGCGTCTGGGGGCTTTTACAAGGGTCCTGGGGTGCTCTAGAATGGTCTGGGTGCTTTTAGAAGGGTCCTGGGAGGCTCTAGAAGGGTCTGGGGGCTTTTAGAAAGGTCCTGGGTGGCTCTAGAAGGGTCTGGGAGCTTTTCGAAGGGTCCTGGGTGTCTCTAGAAGGGTCTGGGGGCTTTTAGAAGGGTCCTGGGAGGCTCTAGATGGGTCTGGGTGCTTTTAGAAGGGTCCTGGGATGCTCTAGAAGGGTCTTGGGTCTTGTAGAAGGGTCCTGAGGTCTCTAGAAGGTTCTGGGTGCTTTTAGAAGGGTCCTGGGTGGCTCTAGAAGGGTCTGGGGGCTTTTAGAAGGGTCCGGGGGGGCTCTAGAAGGGTCTGGGTGCTTTTAGAAATGTCCTGGGGTGCTCTAGAAGGGTCTGGGGAATTTTAGAAGGGTCCTCGGATGCTCTAGAAGGGTCTGGGCGGTTTTAGAAGGGTCCTGGGGGGCTCTAGAAGGGTCTGGGGGCTTTTAGAAGGGTCCGGGGGGGCTCTAGAAGGGTCTGGGGAATTTTAGAAGGGTCCTGGGTGACTCTAGAATGTTCTGGGGGCTTTTAGAAGGGTCCTGGGGTGCTATAGAAGGTTCTGGGGGCTTTCAGAAGGGTCCTGGGGGTCTCTAGAATGGTCTGGGGGCTTTTAGAAGGGTCCTGGGGGGCTCTAGAAGTGTCTGGAGTTCCTTTAGAAGGGTCCTGGGTGACTCTAGAATGTTCTGCTGGCTTTCAGAAGGGTCCTGGGTGGCTCTAGAAGCGTCTGGGGACTTTTAGAAGGGTCCTGGGTGGCTCTAGAAGCGTCTGGGGTCTTTTAGAAGGGTCCTGGGGTGCTCTAGAATGGTCTGGGGGCTTTTAGAAGGGTCCTGGGAGGCTCTAGAAGGGTCTGGGGGCTTTTAGAAAGGTCCTGGGTGGCTCTAGAAGGGTCTGGGGGCTTTTCGAAGGGTCCTGGGTGTCTCTAGAAGGGTCTGGGGGCTTTTAGAAGGGTCCTGGGAGGCTCTAGATGGGTCTGGGTGCTTTTAGAAGGGGTCCTGGGATGCTCTAGAACGGTCTTGGGTCTTGTAGAAGGGTCCTGGGGTCTCTAGAAGGTTCTGGGTGCTTTTAGAAGGGTCCTGGGTGGCTCTAGAAGAGTCTGGGGGCTTTTAGAAGGGTCCAGGGGGGCTCTAGAAGGGTCTGGGTGCTTTTAGAAATGTCCTGGGGTGCTCTAGAAGGGTCTGGGGAATTTTAGAAGGGTCCTCGGATGCTCTAGAAGGGTCTGGGCGCTTTTAGAAGGGTCCTGGGGTGCTCTAGAAGGGTCTGGGTGCCTTTTGAAGGGTCCTGGGTGACTCTAGAATGTTCTGCTGGCTTTCAGAATGGTCCTGGGGTCCTCTAGAAGGGTCTGGGGTCTTTTAGAAGGGTCTTGGGGTGCTCTAGAAGGGTCTGGTTGCTTTTAGAAGGGTACTGGTAGGCTCTAGAAGGGTCTGGGTGCTTTTATAATGGTCCGGGGAGCCTCTAGAAGGGTCTGGGTGATTTTAGAAAGGTCCTGGGGGGCTCTAGAAGGGTCTGGGTGCTTTTAGAAGGGTCCGGGGGGGGCTCTAGAAGGGTCTGGGGAATTTTAGAAGGGTCCTCGGATTCTCTAGAAGGGTCTGGGGGCT
>JAUNZM010001764.1:0-30000 GCA_033459285.1 Clamator glandarius
GTCCTGGGGGGCTCTAGAAGTGTCTGGGGGCTTTTAGAAGGGTCCTGGGGTGCTCTAGAAGGGTGTGAGTGCTTTTAGAATGGTCCTGGGGGCATCTAGAAGGCTCTGGGGGCTTTTAGAAGTGTCCTGTGGGCCTCTAGAAGTGTCTGAGGGATTTTAGAAGGGTCCTGGGAGGCTCTGGAATGGTCTGGGTGCTTTTAGAAGGATTCGGGGAGGGTCTAGAAGAGTCTGGGGGCATTTAGAAGGGTCCTGGGGGGCTCTAGAATGGTCTGGGTGCTTTTAGAAGGGTCCTGGGGAGCTCTAGAAGGGTCTGGGGTCTTTTAGAAGGGTCCTGGGTGGCGCTAAAAGTGTCTGGGTGCATTTAGAAGGGTCCTGGGGAGCTCTAGAAGGGTCTGGGGGCTTTCAGAAGGGTCCTGGGGGCCTCTAGAAGGGTCTGGAGACTTTTAGAAGAGTTCTGGGGGGCTCTAGAAGGGTCTGGGGGCATTCAGAAGGGTCCTGGGGGCCTCTAGAAGGGTCTGGATGCTTTTAGAAGAGTCCTGGGGGGCTCTAGATGGGTCTGGGGACATTTAGAATGGTCCTGGGGGGCTCTAGAAGGGTCTGGGGGAGTTTAGATAGGTCCTGGGGAGCTCTAGAAGGGTCTGGGTGCTTTTAGAAGGGTCCTGGGAGACTCTAGAAGGGTCTGAGTGCTTTTAGAAGGGTCCTTCGGGTCTCTAGAAGGGTCTGGGTTCTTTTAGAATGGTCCTGGGGGGCTCTAGAAGGGTGTGAGGTCTTTTAGAAGGGTCCTGGGGGCATCTCGAAGACTCTGATGGCTTTTAGAAGGGTCCTGGGGGCCTCTAGATGTGTCTGAGGGATTTTAAAAGGGTCCTGGGAGGCTCTAGAAGGGTCTGGTTGCTTTTAGAAGGATTCGGGGAGGGTCTAGAAGGGTCTGGGGGATTTTAGAAGGGTCCTGTGTGGCTCTAGAAGGGTCTGGGTGCTTTTAGAAGGGTCCTGGGGAGCTCTAGAAGGGTCTTGGGGCTTTTAGAAGGGTCCTGGGGAGCTCTAGAATGGTCTGGGGGCTTTAAGAAGGGTCCTGGGAGAATCTAGAAGGGTCTGGGTGCATTTAGATGGGTCCTGCGGGTCTCTAGAAGAGTCTAGGGGCTTTTAGAATGGTCCTGGGTGCATCTAGAAGTCTCTGGGTGCTTTTAGAAGGGTCCTGGGGGCCTCTAGAATTGTCTGCGGCCTTTTAGAATGTTCCGGGGAGGCTCTAGAAGGGTCTGGGTGCTTTTAGAAGGATTCGGGGAGGGTCTAGAAGGGTCTGGGGCTTTTAGAAGGGTCCTGTGGAGCTCTAGAAGGGTCTGGGGTCTTTTAGACGGGTCCTGGGGGGCTCTAGAAGGGCCTGGGGCTTTTTAGAAGAGTCCTGGGGAGCTCTAGAAGGGTCCGGGGGCTTTCAGAAGGGTCCTGGGGGTCGCTAGAAGTGTTTGGGTGTATTTGGAAGGGTCCTGGGGAGCTCTTGAAGGGTCTGGGGGCTTTCAGAAGGGTCCTGGGGGCATGTAGAAGGGTCTGGAGGCTTTTAGAATGGTCCTGATGGGCTCTAGAATGGTCTGGGGGCATTCAGAACGGTCCTGGTGGCCTCTAGAAGGGACTGGATGCTTTTAGAAGAGTCCTGGGGGGCCCTAGAAGGGTCTGGGAGATTTTAGAAGGGTCCTGGGTGGCTCTAGAAGGGTGTGGGGGCTTTTAGAAGGATCCGGGGAGGGTCTAGAACGGTCTGGGTGGTTTTAGAAGGGTCCTGGGCGGTTCTAGAAGGGTCTGGGGGATTTTAGAAAGGTCCTGGGGGGCTCTAGAAGGGTCTGAGGGATTTTAGAAGGGTCCTGGGGAGCTCTAGAAGGGTCTGGGTGCTTTTAGAGGGGCCCTGGGTTTCTCTAGAAGGGTCTGGGGGCTTTTAGAGGAGTTATGGGGGGCTCTAGAATGGTCTGGGGGCTTTTAGAAGGGTCCTGGGCGGATCTAGAAGGGTCTGGGGGCTTTCAGAAGGGTCCTGCGGGCCTCTAGAAAAGTCTGGAGGCTTTTAGAAGGTCCTGGGGGGCTCTAGAAGGGTCTGGGGGCATTTAGAAGGGTCCTGGGGTGCTCTAGAAGGGTCTGGGGGATTTTAGAAGGATCCTGGGTGCCTCTAGAAAGGTCTGGGGGCATTTAGAAGGGTTCTTGGGGCCTCTAGAAGGGTCTGGGGTCTTTTAGAAGGGTCCTGGGAGGATCCAGATGGGTCTGGGTACTTTTAGAAGGATCCGGGGAGGTTCTAGAAGGGTCTGGGGGCGTTTAGAAGGGTCCTGGGAGGCTCTACAAATGTCTGGAGGGTTTTAGAATGGTCCTGGGGGCATCTAGAAGCGTCTATGGGCTTTTAGAATGATCCGGGGAGGCTCTAGAAGGGTCTGGCGGCTTTTAGAAGGGTCCTGGGGTCCTCTAGAAGGGTCTGGGGGCATTTAGAATGATACGGGGAGGATCTAGAAGGGTCTGGGGGCTTTTAGAAGGGTCCTGGGGGCTCTAGAAGTGTCTGGAATCTTTGAGAATGGTCCTGGGGGGCTCTAGAAGGGTCTGGGGGCTTTTAGAAAGATCCGGGGAGGGTCTAGAAGGGTCTGGGAGGTTTTAGAAGGGTCCTGGGGTTCTCTAGAAGGGTCTGGGTGCTTTTAGACGGGCCCTGGGCTCTCTAGAAGTGTCTGGGGGCATTTAGAAGAGTCCTGGGGGGCTCTAGAATCGTCTGGGCTCTTTTAGAAGGGTCCTGGGGTGTTCTAGAAGGGTCTGTGGGATTTTAGAAGGGTCCTGCGGTCCTCTAGAATAGTCTGAATGCTTTTAGAAGGGTCCTGGGGGTCTGTAGAAGGGTCTGGGGGCATTTAGAAGGGTCCTGGGGGGCTCTAGAAGGGTCTGGGGGATTTTAGAAGGGTCCTGGGGGCCTCTAGAAGGGTCTGGGTGCTTTTAGAATGGTCCTAGGTGGCTATAGAAGGGTCTGGGGGCTTTTAGAAGGGTCCTTGGGGGCTCTAGAAGGGTCTGGGGACCATTAGAGGGGCACTGGGAGCCTCTAGAATGGTCTGGGTGATTTTAGAAGGGTCCTCGGGAGGTCTAGAATTGTCTGGGGGCTTTTAGAAAGGTCCTGGGAGGCTCTAGAAGGGTCTGGGGGCTTTTAGAAGAGTCCTGCGTGTCTCTAGAACGGTCTGGGGGCTTTTAGAAGGGTCCTTGGGGGCTCTAGAAGGGTGTGGGGACCACTAGAGGAGCCCTGGGGGCCTCTAGAGGGGTCTGGGGTATTTTAGAAGGGTCCTGGGGAGCTCTAGAAGGGTCTGGGGGCTTTTAGAAGGGTCCTGGGAAACTCTAGAAGGGTCTGGGGGCATTTAGAAGGGTCCTGGGGTGCTCTAGAAGGGTGTGAGGGCTTTTAGAATGGTCCTGGGGGCATCTAGAAGGCTCTGGGTGCTTTTAGAAGTGTCCTGTGGGCCTCTAGAAGTGTCTGAGGGATTTTAGAAGGGTCCTGGGAGGCTCTGGAATGGTCTGGGTGCTTTTAGAAGGATTCGGGGAGGGTCTAGAAGAGTCTGGGGGCATTTAGAAGGGTCCTGTGGGGCTCTAGAAGGGTCTGGGTGCTTTTAGAAGGGTCCTGGGGGGCTCTAGAAGGGTCTGGGTGCTTTTAGAAGGGTCCTGGGGAGCTCTAGAAGGGTCTGGGGTCTTTTAGAAGGGTCCTGGGTGGCGCTAAAAGTGTCTGGGTGCATTTAGAAGGATCCGGGGGAGCTCTAGAAGGGTCTGGGGGCTTTCAGAAGGGTCCTGGTGGCCTCTAGAAGGGTCTGGATGCTTTTAGAAGAGTCCTGGGGTGCTCTAGATGGGTCTGGGGACATTTAGAATGGTCCTGGGGGGCTCTAGAAGGGTCTGTGGGAGTTTAGATAGGTCCTGGGGAGCTCTAGAAGGGTCTGGGTGCTTTTAGAAGGGTCCTGGGAGACTCTAGAAGGGTCTGAGTGCTTTTAGAAGGGTCCTTCGGGTCTCTAGAAGGGTCTGGGTTCTTTTAGAATGGTCCTGGGGGGCTCTAGAAGGGTGTGAGGGATTTTAAAAGGGTCCTGGGAGGCTCTAGAAGGGTCTGGTTGCTTTTAGAAGGATTCGGGGAGGGTCTAGAAGGGTCTGGGGGCTTTTAGAAGGGTCCTGGGGGCATCTAGAAGTGTCTGGAGGCTTTTAGAAGAGTTCTGGGGGGCTCTAGAATGGTCTGGGGTCATTCAGAAGGGTCCTGGGGGCCTCTAGAAGGGTCTGGAGTCTATTAGAAGAGTCCTGGGGGGCTCTAGATGGGTCTGGGGTCATTTAGAAGGGTCCTGGGGGGCTCTAGAAGGGTCTGGGGGCTTTCAGAAGTGTCCTGGGGGGCTCTAGAAGGGTCTGGGGGCCTTTAGATGGATCCTGGGTCATCTAGAATGGTCTGGGGGCTTTTAGAAGGGTCCTGGGAGGATCCAGATGGGTCTGGGTGGCTTTAGAAGGATCCGGTGATGGTCTAGAAGGGTCTGGGTGCTTTTAGAAGGGTCCTGGGGGGCTCTACAAATGTCTGGAGGATTTTAGAAGGATCCGGGGAGGCTCTAGAAGTGTCTGGCGGCTTTTAGAAGGGTCCTTGGGAGCTCTAGAAGGGTCTGGGTGCTTTCAGAAGGGTCCTGGGGGCCTCTAGAAGGGTCTGGGTGCTTTCAGAAAGGTCCTGGGTGGCTCTAGAAGGGTCTGGGGGCTTTTAGAAGGGTCCTGTGGGGCTGTAGAAGGGTCTGAGGGCTTTTAGATGGGTCCTGGAGGGCTCTAGAAGGGTCCGGGGGCTTTTAGAATGGTCCGTGGAGGCTCTAGAAGGGTCTGGGTGCTATTAGAAGGATCCGGGGAGGGTCTAGAAGGCTCTGTGGGCATTTAGAAGGGTCCTTGGTGGCTCTAGAAGGGTCTGGGGACCATTAGAGGAGCCCTGGGGTCCTCTAGAAGGGTCTGGGGGATTTTAGAAGGGTCCTTCGGGTCTCTAGAAGGGTCTGGGGGCTTTTACAAGGGTCCTGGGGGAATCTAGAAGGGTCTGGGGGCTTTTAGAAGGGCCCTGGAGGAATCTAGAAGGCTCTGGGGTCTTTGAAAAGGGTCCTAGGGGGGTCTAGAAGGGTCTGGGTGTTTTTAGAAGGGTCCTGGAGTGCTCTAGAAGGGTCTGGGAGATTTTAGAAGGGTCCTTGGAGACGCTAGAAGGGTCTGAGGGCTTTTAGAAGGGTCCTGTAAGGTCTCTAGAAGGGTCTGGGGGCTTTTAGAAGGGTCGTGCGAGGCTCTAGAAGGGTCTGGGGGCTTTTAGAATGGTCCTGGGGGGCTCTAGAAGGGTCTGGGTGCTTTTAGAAGGGTCCTGGGAGGCTCTAGAAGTGTCTGGGGTCTTTTAGAATGGTCCTGGGAGGCTCTAGAAGGGTCTGGGGGCTTTTAGAAGGGTCCTGGGGGCCTCTAGAAGGGTCTAATTGCTTTTAGAAGGGTCCTGGGTGGATCTAAAAGGGTCTGGGGGCTTGTAGAATGGTCCTGTGGGGCAGTAGAAGGGTCTGGGGGCTTTAGATGGGTCCTGGGGGGATCTGGAAGGGTCCGGGGGCTTTCAGAAGGGTCCGTGGAGGCTCTAGAAGGGTCTGGGGGCTTTTAGAAGGGTCCTGGGGGGCTCTAGAAGGGTCTAGGTGCTATTAGAAGGATCCTGGCAGGGTCTAGAATGGTCTGGGAGCTTTTAGAAGGGTCCTTGGGGGCTATATAAGGGTCTGGGGACCATTAGAGGGGCACTGGGGTCCTCTAGAAGGGTCTGGGAGATTTTAGAAGGGTCCTGGGGAGCTCTAGAATTGTCTGGGGGCTTTTAGAAGGGTCCTGGAAGGCTCTAGAATGGTCTGGGGACCATTAGAGGAGCCCTGGGGGCCTCTAGAAGGGTTTCGGGGAGTTTAGAAGGGTCCTGGGCAGCTCTAGAAGGGTCTGGGGGCTTTTTGAAGGGTCCTGGTAGAATCTAGAAGGGTCTGGGGGCATTTAAAAGGGTCCTGCGGGTCTCTAGAAGGGTCTGGGGGCTTTTAGAAGGGTCCTGGGTGGCTCTAGAAGGGTCTGGGGTCTTTTAGAAGGGTCCTGGGGGGCTCTAAAGGGTGTGAGGGCTTTTAGAAGGGTCCTGGGGGCATCTAGAACTGTCTGCGGCCTTTTAGAAGGGTCCTGGGAGGTTCTAGAATGGTCTGGGCGCTTTTAGAAGGATTCGGGGTGGGTCTGGAATGGTCTGGGGGCTGTTAGAAGTGTCCTGGGGGGCTCTAGAAGGGTCTGGGTGCTTTTAGAAGGGTCCTGGGGGGTCTAGAAGTGTCTGGGGACTTTTAGAAGGGTCCTCGGGAGCGCTAGAAGGGTCTGGGGGCTTTTAGAAGGGTCCTGGGAGGCTCTACAAATGTCTAGGTGCATTTAGAAGGGTCCTGGGGAGCTCTAGAAGGGTCTGGGCGCTTTCAGAAGGGTCCTGAGGGCCTCTGGAATGGTCTGGGGTCTTTTAGAAGAGTCCTGGGGGGCTCTAGAAGGGTCTGGGGGCATTCAGAAGGGTCCTGGGGGCCTCTAGAAGGGACTGGAGGCTTTTAGAAGAGTCCTGGGGGGCTCTAGATGGGTCTGGGGGCATTTAGAAGCGTCCTGGGGGGCTCTGGAAGGGTCTGGGGGAGTTTAGAATGGTCCTGGGGAGCTCTAGAAAGGTCTGGGTGCTTTTAGAAGGGTCCTGGTAGACTCTAGAAGGGTCTGAGTGCTATTAGAAGGGTCCTGCGGGTCTCTAGAAGGGTCTGGGGGCTTTTAGAAGGTTCCTGGGGGGCTCTAGAAGGGTGTGAGGTCTTTTAGAATTGTCCTGGGGGCATCTTGAAGGCTCTGGGGTATTTTAGAAGGGTCCTGGGGGCCTCTAGAAGTGTCTGGGGGATTTTAAAAGGGTCCTGGGAGGCTCTAGAAGGGTCTGGTTGCTTTTAGAAGTGTCCGTGGAGGCTCTAGAAGGGTCTGGGGCCTTTTAGAAGGGTCCTGGGAGGCTCTAGAAGGGTCTGGGTGCTATTAGAAGGATCCGGAAAGGGTCTAGAAGGCTCTGGGGGCTTTTAGAAGGGTCCTTAGGGGCTCTAGAAGGGTCTGGGGACCATTAGAGGAGCCCTGGCGGCCTCTAGAAGGGTCTGGGTGATTTTAGAAGGGTCCTTGGGAGCTCTAGAAGGGTCTGGGGGCTTTTAGAAGGGTCCTGGGGGAATATAGAAGGGTCTGGGGGCTTTTAGAAGGGTCCTGCGGGTCTCTAGAAGGGTCTGGGTGCTTTTAGAATGGTCCTGGAGGAATCTAGAAGGGTCTGGGGTCTTTGAGAAGGGTCCTAGTGGGCTCTAGAAGGGTCTAGGTGCTTTTAGAAGTGTCCTGGGTGGCTCTAGAAGGGTCTGGGTGCTTTTAGAAGGGTCCTGGGAGGATCTAGAAGGGTCTGGTTGCTTTTAGAATGGCCCTGGGAGGCTCTAGAAGGGTCTGGGGGCTTTTTGAAGGGTCCAGGGGGCCTCTAGAAAGGTCTGGGTGCTTTTACAAGGGTCCTGCGTGGCTCTAGAAGGGTCTGGGGTCTATTAGAAGGATCCGGGGAGGGTCTAGAAGTCTCTGGGGCCTTTTAGAAGGGTCCTTGGGGGCTCTAGAAGGGTCTGGGGACCATTAGAGAAGCCCTGGTGGCCTCTAGAAGGGTCTGGAGGATTTTAGAAGGGTCCTGGGGATCTCTAGAAATGTCTGGGGGCTTTTAGAAGGGTCCTGGGTTGATCTAGAATGGTCTGTGTGCTTTTAGAAGGGTCCTGGGGGCCTCTAGAAATGTCTGCGGGATATTAGAAGGGTCCTGGGAGGCTCTAGAAGGGTCTGGGTGTTTTAGAAGGATTCGGGGAAGGTCTAGAAGGGTCTGGGGGCTTTTAGAAGGGTCCTGTGGTGATCTAGAAGCGTCTGGGTTCTTTTAGAAGGGTCCTGGGAGGCTCTAGAAGGGTCTGGGGGCTTTTAGAATGGTCCTGCGGGGCTCTAGAATGCTCTGGGGGCTTTCAGAAGAGTCCTGGGTGTCTATAGAAGAGTGTGAGTGCTTTTAGAAGGGTCCTGGGGGCATCTAGATGGCTCTGGGGACTTTTAGAAGGGTCCTGGGGGCCTCTAGATGGGTCTGAGGATTTTTAGAAGGGTCCTGGGAGGCTCTAGAAGTGTCTGGGTGATTTTAGAAGGGTCCTGGGTGGCTCTAGAATGGTCTGGTTGCTTTTAGAAGGGTCCTGGTGGGCTCTAGAAGGGTCTGGGTGCTTTTTGAAATGTCCTGGGTGGCTCTAGAATGGTCTGGGGGCATTTAGAATGGTCCCGGGGGGCTCTAGAAGGGTCTGGGGGCTTTTAGAAGGATCTTGGGGGCCTCTAGAAGGGTCTGGGGGCTTTTAGAAGGGTTCTGGGGGGCTCTAGAATTGTCTGGGGGCTTTTAGAAGCGTCCTGGGGGGCTCTAGAAGGGTGTGGTTGCTTTTACAAGGGTCCTGGGGGCATCTACAAGGCTCTGGGGGCTTTCAGAAGGGTCCTGGGGGCTTCTAGAAGGGTCTGAATGATTTTAGAAGGGTCCTGGGAGGCTGTAGAAGGGTCTGGGTGATTTAGAATGATCCGGGGAGGGTGTAGAAGGGTCTGGGTTCTTTTAGAAGGGTCCTGGGGGGCTCTAGAAGGGTCTGGGTGCTTTCAGAAGGGTCCTGTGTGGCTGTAGAAGGGTCTGGGGGCTTTTAGATGGGTCCTGGGGGGCTCTAGAAGGGTCCGGGGGCTTTTAGAAGGGTCCGTAGAGGCTCTAGAAGGGTTCGGAGGTCTTGTAGAAGGGTCCTGGGGGGCTCTAGAAGGGTCTGGGTGCTATTAGAAGGATCCAGGGAGGGTCTAGAAGGCTCTGGGGGCTTTTAGAAGGGTCCTTGGGGGCTCTAGAAGCGTCTGGGGAACATTAGAGGGGCACTGGGGTCCTCTAGAAGGGTCTGGGGGATTTCAGAAGGGTCCTGGGGAGCTCTAGAATTGTCTGGGGGCTTTTAAAATGGTCCTAGGAGGCTCTAGAAGGGTCTGGGGGCTTTTAGAAGGGTCCTGCGTGTCTCTAGAAGGGTCTGAGTGCTTTTAGAAGGATTCGGGGAGGGTCTAAAAGGGTCTGGTGGCTTTTAGAAGGGTCCTGTGGGGCTCTCGAAGGGTCTGGGTGCTTTTAGAAGGGTCCTGGGGGGCTCTAGAAGGGTCTGGGGGCTTTTAGAAGGGTCCTGGGGGGCGCTAGAAATGTCTCGGTGCATTTAGAAGGGTCCTGGGGAGCTCTAGAAGGGTCTGGAGACTTTTAGGAGGGTCCATGGGTGGTCTAGAAGGGTCTGGGGGCATTCAGAAGGGTCCTGGGGGCCTCTAGAAGGGTCTGGAGGGTTTTAGAAGAGTCCTGGTGGGCTCTAGATGGGTCTGGGTGCTTTTAGAATGATCCGGGGATGGTCTAGAAGGGTCTGGGTGCTTTCAGAAGGGTCCTGGGTGCATCTAGAAGGGTCTGGGTGCTTTTAGAATGGATCTGGGTGGCTCTAGAAGGGTCTGGGGGCTTTTAGAAGGGTTCTGTGGGGATGTAGAAGGGTCTGGGTGCTTTTAGATGGGTCCTGGGGGGCTCTAGAAGGGTCTGGGGACCATTAGAGGGGCCCTGGGGGCCTCTAGAAGGGTCTGGGGGATTTTAGAAGGGTCCTGGGGAGCTCTAGAAGTGTCTGGAGGCTTTTAGAAGGGTCCTTGTGGGCTCTAGAAGGGTGTTAGTGCTTTTAGAAGCGTCCTGGGGGCATCTAGAAGGCTCTGGGGGCTATTAGAAGGGTCCTGGGGGGCTCTAGAAGGGTCTGGGGGCTTTTAGAATGGTCTTGGGGGGCTCTAGAAGGGTCTGGGTCTTTTAGAAGGGTCCTGGTGGGCTCTAGAAGGATCTGGGGACAGTTAGGAGGGACCTGAGGGGATGTTGAATGGTCTGAGTGCTTTTAGATGGGTCCTGTAGGGCTAAAAAAGGTTCCTAACCCTAACCCTAACCCTAACTCTTACTCTAACCCTAACTCTAACACAAACCCAAACCCTAACCCTAACCCTAACCCTAACCCTAACTCTAACCCTAACCCTAACCCTAACCCTAACCCTAACCCTAACCCTAACCCTAACCCTAACTCTAACCCTAAACCTAAACCTAACCCTAACTCTAACCCTAACCCTAACCCTAACCACAACCCTAACCACAACCCTAACTCTAACCCTAACCCTAACCCTAACCCTTACCCTAACCCTAACCCTAACCCTAACCCTAACCCTAACTCTAACCCTAAACCTAACCCTAACCCTAACCCTAACCCTAACCCTAACCCTAACCCTAACCCTAACCCTAACTCTAACCCTAAACATAACCCTAACCCTAACCCTAACCCTAACCCTAACCCTAACCCTAACCCTAACCCTAACCCTAACCCTAACCCTAACCCTAACCCTAACCCTGCCTCTAACCCCTAGAAGTATCTGGGGGCTTTTAGAAGAGTCCTTGAAGGATCTAGGAGGGTCTAGGGTCTCTAAAAAGGTTCCTAAGGGGCTCCGGAAGGGTTTGGGGTCTTTTAGAAGGGTCCTCGGTGGCTCTAGAAGGGTCTAGGGTATTGTAGAAGGGTCCTAAGGGGGTTTAGTAGGGCCTGGGGGGCTTTATAAGATTTTGGGGGCCTTTATAAGGTTTTGGGGGGCTCTAGAAAGTCCGGGGGCTTTGAGAAGCACACTGGGGGCTCTAAAAGTGTCTGGGTGCTTTTAGAAGGTTCCTGGGGGGCTCTAGAAGGGTCTGGGTGCTTCTAGAGCAAAAATTTTAATTTTGCACATTTGGGGAATTCGCAGGGCTCAGCACACCCGGAGTGCAAAGGATGAGCCTGGCCTGGGAAAAGCACCTGCTTGATCAGGGTGTCTCCCCTGCCAGCTAAGTACAAAGGACCCAGAACATTCTAGAGCCCCCAAGGACCCTTCCAAAAGCCCCCAGACCCTTCTGGAGACGTTCAGGTTCCTTTGAAAAAGACCCACACCCTTCTAGAGCCTCCCAAGACCCTTCTAAAAGCCCCCAGACCCTTCTAGAGCCTCCCAGGATCCTTCTAAAAGCCCCGAGACCCTTCTAGAGGACCCCAGGGCCCATTTAAAGGTCCCCAGACCCTTCTAGAGCCACCCAGGACCCTTCCAAAAGCCCCCAGACCCTTCTAGAGCCCCCCAGGACCCTTTTAATAGCACCCAGACCCGTCTAGAGGCCACCAGGACCCTTCTAAAAGTCCCCAGACCCTTCTAGAGCCCCCCAGGAATCTTCTAAAATCCTCCAGACACTTCTAGAGGCCCCCAGGACCCTTATAAAAGCACTCAGACCGTTCCAGAGCCTCCCAGGACCCATCTAAACGCCCCCAGAACCTTCTAGAGGACCCCAGGACCCTTCTAAAAGCCTCTAGACCTTTCTAGAGCCCCCCAGGACCATTCTAAGAGCACCCAGACCCTTCTAGAGCCCCCCAGGACCATTCTAAAAGTCCCCAGACCCTTCTAGAGCCCCCCAGGACACTTCTAAAAGCTCCCAGACCCTTCTAGAGACCCCCAGGACACTTCTAAAAGCCCCCAGACCCTTTTAGAGCCCCCCAGGACCCTTCTAAAAGACCCCAGACCATTATAGAGGCACCCAGAGCCCATCTTAAGGCCCCCAGACCATTCTAGATCACGCCAAGACCCTTCTAAAAGCCCCCAGACCCTTCTAGAGGCCCCCAGGACCCTTCTAAAAGGCCGCAGACACTTCTAGACCCTCCCCGGATCCTTCTAAAACCACCTAGACACTTCTAGAGACCCCCAGGACCATTCTAAAAGCACCCAGACCCTTCAAGAGCCCCCCAGGACCCTTCTAAAAGCCCACAGACCCTTCTAGACCCCTCAGGGCCCCTCTTAAGGCACCCCGTCCTTTCTAGAGCACCCCAGGACCATTCTAAAAGTCCCCAGACCCTTCTAGAGCACTCCAGGACCCTTCTAAAAGTCCCTAGACCCTTCTAGAGCCATCCCGGACCCTTCTAAAAGCCGCCAGACCCTTCTAGAGGCCCCCTGGACCATTCTGAAAGCCCCCATAACATTCTAGAGAAACCCAGGACCCTTCTAAAAGCACCCAGACCCTTCTAGAGCCCCCCAGGACCCTTCTAAAAGCCCCCAGACCCTTCTAGAGCCACCCAGGACCCTTCTAAAAGACCCCAGTCCCTTCTAGAGGCACCCAGGGCCCATCTTAAGGCCCCCAGACCTTTCTAGAGCCCCACAGGAACATTCTATAAGCCCCCAGACCCTTCTAGAGCCCCCCAGGACCCTTCTAAAAGCCCCCAGACCCTTCTAGACACACCCAGGAACCTATAAAAGACCCCAGACCCATCTAGAGCCCCCCAGGACCATTCTAAAAGACCCCAGACCCTTCAAGAGCCCCCCAGGACCCTTCTAAAAGCCCCCAGACACTTCTAGAGACCCCCAGGAACCTATAAAAGAACCCAGACCGTTCTAGAGCCACCCAGGACCGTTCTAAAAGCCCCCAGACCCTTCTAGAGCCACCCAGGACCCTTCTGAAAGCCCCCAGAACCTTCTAGAGCCCCCCAGGACCCTTCGGAAAGAACCCAGAACCTTCTAGAACACCCCAGGACCCTTCTAAAAGCCCCCAGACCCTTCTAGAGACCCCCAGGACCCTTCTAAAAGCCCTCAGACCCTTCTAGAGGCACCCAGGTCCCATCTTAAGGCCCCCAGACCTTTCTAGAGCCCCCCAGGACCCTTCTATAAGCCCGCAGACCTTTCTAGCGCCCCCCAGGACACTTCTAAAAGCCCCCAGACCCTTCTAGAGACACCCAAGAACCTATAAAAGCCCCCAGACCGATCTAGAGCCCCCCAGGACAATTCTAAAATACCTCAGACCCTTCTAAAGACCCCCAGGACCCTTCTAAAAGCCCCCAGACCCTTCTAGATACCCCAGTGCCCCTCTTAAGCCCCCCCGTCCCTTCTAGAGCAACCCAGGACTCTTCTAAAACTCCCCAGACCCTTCTAGAGCCCCCCAGGGCCCCTCTTAAGGCACCCCGTCCCTTCTAGAGCACCCCAGGACCCTTCTAAAAGACCCCAGACCCTTCTAGAGCACCCCAGGAACCTTCTAAAAGCACCCAGACGTTTCTAGAGCCCCCCCGGACCCTTCTAAAAGACCCCAGACCAATTTAGAAGCCCCCTGGACCCTTCTGAAAGCCCCCAGAACCTTCTAGAGGCCCCAGGGGCCCTGATAAGCCCCCCCGTCCCTTCTAGAGCTCCCCAGGACCATTCTAAAAGCACCCAGACCCTTCTAGAGCACCCCAGGACTTATCTAAAAGCCCCCAGAACCTTCTAGAGCCCCACCGGACCCTTCTAACAGCCCCCAGAACCTTCTAGAGCCCCACAGGACCCTTCTAAAAGCACCCAGACCCTTCTAGAGCCCCCCAGGACCCATTTAAAAGCACCCAGACCCTTCTAGAAATCCCCAGGACCATTCTGAAAGCCCCCACAACCTTCTAGAACCCCCCAGGACCCTTCCAAAAGCACCCAGACCCTTCTAGTGACACCCAGGACGATTCTAAAAGCACCCAGAGCCTTCTAGATGCACCCAGGACCCTTCTAAAAGCCCCCAGACCTTTCTAGAGCCTCCCAGGACCCTTCAAAAAGCACCCAGACCCTTCTAGAGCTCCCCAGGACCCTTCTAAAAGCCCCCAGACCCTTCTAGACCCACCCAGGACCCTTCTACAAGCCCCCAGACCCTTCTAGAGCCCCCCAGGACCCTTCTAAAATCCTACAGACACTTCTAGAGGCCCCCAGGACCCTTATAAAAGCACTCAGACCGTTCCAGAGCCTCCCAGGACCCATCTAAACGCCCCCAGACCCTTCTAGAGGACCCCAGGACCCTTCTAAAAGCATCTAGACCTTTCTAGAGCCCCCCAGGACCCTTCGAAAAGCACCCAGACCCTTCTAGAGCCCCCCAGGACCATTCTAAAAGCCCCCAGACCCTTCTAGAGGCCCCTAGGACCCTTCTAAAAGCCCCCAGACCCTTCTAGAGCCCCCCAGGACACTTCTAAAAGCTCCCAGACCCTTCTAGACCCTCCCCGGATCCTTCTAAATGCCCCCAGACCCTTCTAGATTCTCCCAGGACCCTTCCAAAAGTCCCCAGACCTTTCTAGTGGCACCCAGGACCCTTCTAAAAGCCCCCAGACCCTTCTAGAGCCCCCCAGGACCCTTCTAAAAGCCCCCAGACCCTTTTAGAGCCCCCCAGGACCCTTCTAAAAGACCCCAGACCATTATAGAGGCACCCAGAGCCCATCTTAAGGCCCCCAGACCATTCTAGATCACGCCAAGACCCTTCTAAAAGCCCCCAGACCCTTCTAGAGCCCCCCAGGACCCTTCTAAAAGGCCGCAGACACTTCTAGACCCTCCCCGGATCCTTCTAAAACCACCTAGACACTTCTAGAGACCCCCAGGACCATTCTAAAAGCACCCAGACCCTTCAAGAGCCCCCCAGGACCCTTCTAAAAGAACCCAGACCCTTCTAGACCCCCCAGGGCCCCTCTTAAGGCACCCCGTCCCTTCTAGAGCACCCCAGGACCATTCTAAAAGTCCCCAGACCCTTCTAGAGGCACCCAGGGCCCATCTTAAGGCCCCCAGACCCTTCAAGAGCCCCACAGGACCCTTCTAAAAGCCCCCAGAATCTTCTAGAGAACCCCAGGAAACTATAAAAGCCCCCAGACCCATCTAGAGCCCCCCAGGACCCTTCTAAAAGCCCCCAGTCCATTCTAGAGCCACCCAGGACCCTTCTAAAAGACCCAGACCCTTCTAGAGCCCCCTAGGATCCTTCAAAAAGCACCCAGACCCTTCTAGAGCCCCCCAGGACCCTTCTAAAAGCTCCCAGACCCTTCTATAGCCCCCTGGGACCCATCTAAAAGCCCCCAGACCCTTCTAGAGCCCCCCAGGACCCTTCAAAAAGCCCCCAGACCCTTCTAGAGCCCCCTAGGACCCATCTAAAAGCCCCTAGACCCCTCAAGAGCCTCCCAGGACCCTTCTAAAAGAACCCAGACCCTTCTAGACCCTCCCCGGATCCTTCTAAAAGACCCCAGACCCTTCTATACCCTCCCAGGACCCTTCTAAAGCCCCTAGACCCTTCTAGAGCCCCCTAGGACCCCTCTAAAAGCCCCCAGACCTTTCTAGAGGAAACGGGGACCCTCTTAAGCCACCCCGTCCCTTCTAGAGCACCCCAGGACCCTTCTAAAAGCCCCCAGACCCTTCTAAGCACCCCAGGACAATTCTAAAAACCCCAGACCCTTCTAGAGCCCCCCCGGACCCTTCTAAAAGCACCTAGACCCTTCTAGAGGCCCCCAGGACCCTTCTGAAAGCCCCCAGAACCTTCTAGAGCCCAACAGGACCATTCTAAAAGCACCCAGACCATCCTACAGAACCCCGGGACCCTATAAAAGCCCCCAGACCCTTCTAGAGAACCCCCAGGACACTTCTAAAAGCCCCCAGACCCTTCCAGAGGTCCCATGGACCCTTCTGAAAGCCCCCAGAACCTTCTAGAGCTCTAGAATGGTCTGGGGGAGTTTAGAAGGGTCCTGGGGGGCTCTAGAAGGGTCTGGGTGCTTTTAGAAGGGTCCTGGGGGGCTCTAGAAGGTTCTGGGGGCTTTCAGAATGGTCCAGGGGGCCTCTAGAAGGGTCTGGGGGCTTTTAGAAGGGTCCTGGGAGGCTCTAGAAGGGTCTGGGGGCTTTTAGAAGGGTCATGAGGGGCTCTAGAATGGTTTGTGGTCTTTTAAAAAGGTCCTGGGAGGCTCTAGAAAGGTCTGGGGAATTCTAGAAGGGTCCTGGGGGGCTGTCGAAGAGTGTGGGTGCTTTTAGATAGGTCCTGGGGCGCTCTAGATAGGTCTGGGTGCTTTCAGAAGGGTCCTGGAGGCATCTAGAAGGGTCTGCGGGCTATTAGAAGGGTCCTGGGGTGCTCTAGAAGGGCCTGGGGGCATTTAGAAGGGTCCTGGGCGGCTCTAGAAAGATCTGGGGGCTTTTAGAAGGGTCCTGGAGGCTCTAGAAGTGTCTGGGGGCTTTTAGAACTGTCCTGGGAGGCTCTAGAAGGGTCTGGGGTCTTTTAGAAGGGTCCTGGTGGGCTCTAGAAGGGTCTGGGGGCTTTTAGAATGGTCCTGGGGTGCTCTAGAAGGGTCTGGGGACCATTAGAGGGGCCTTGGGAGCCTCTAGAAGGGTCTGGGGGATTTTAGAAGGCTCCTGGGAAGTTCTAGAAGGGTCTGGGTGCTTTTAGAAGGATCATAAGGGGCTCTAGAATGGTTTGTGGTCTTTTAAACAGGTCCTGGGAGGCTCTAGAAGAGTCTGCGGGCTTTAAGAAGGGTCCTGGGGAGCTCTAGAAGGGTCTGGGGGCTTTTAGAAGGGTCCTGGGGGGGTCTAGAATGGTCTGGGGGCTTTTAGAAGGGTCCTGGGGGGCTCTAGAAGGGTCTGGGGGCTTTCAGAATGGTCCTGCGTGCCTCTAGAAGGGTCTGGAGGCTTTTAGAAGGGTCCTGGGGGGCTCTAGAATGGTCTGGGGGCATTTAGAAGGATCTTGGGGGCCTCTAGAAGGCTCTGGGTGCTTTCAGAAGGGTCCTGGGTTGCTCTAGAATGGTCTGAAGGATTTTAGACGGGTCCTGGGAGGCTGTAGAAGGGTCTGGGTGCTTTTAGAAGGATCCGGGAAGGGTATAGAAGGGTCTGGCGTCTTTTAGAAGGGTCCTGGGTGGCTCTAGAAGGGTCTGGGTGCTTTCAGAAGGGTCCGGGGGGCTCTAGAAGGGTCTGTAGACTTCTAGAAGGGTTCTGGGTAGCTCTAGAAGGGTCTGGGTGCTTTTAGAAAGGTTCTGGGGGGCGCTAGAAGGGTCTGGGGGATTTTAGAAGGGTCCTGGGGAGCTCTAGAATAGTCTGTAGGTTTTCAGAATGGTCCGGGGGCCTCTAGAAGGGTCTGGAGGCTTTTAGAATGGTCCTGGGTGGCTCTAGAAGGGTCTGGGGGCATTTAGAAGGGTACTGGGGGGCTCTAGAAGGGTCTGAGGGATTTTAGAAGGGTCCTGGGAGGCTCTAGAAAGGTCTGGGTGCTTTTAGAATGGTCCTGGGGGACTCTTGAAGGGTCTGGGGACTTTTAGAAGGGTCCTGGGCGGCTCTAGAAGGGTCTGGGGGCATTTAGAAGGGTCTTGGGTGTTCTAGAAGTGTCTGGGGGCTTTTAGAATGGTCCTGGGGGGCTCTAGAATGGTCTGGGGGCTTTTTGAAGTGTCCTGGGGGGCTCTAGAATGGTCTGCGGGCTTTCAGAAGGGTCCTGGAAAGCTCTAGAATGGTCTGGGAGCTATTAGAAGGGTCCGTGGAGGCTCTGGAAGGGTCTGGGGGATTTTAGAAAGGTCCTGGCTGGCTCTAGAAGGGTCAGGGTGCTGTTAGAAGGGTCCTGGTAGGCTCTAGATGTGTCTGGGGTCTTTTAGAAGGGTCCTGGGTGCCTCTAGAAGGGTCTGGGGGCTTTTGGAAGGGACCTAGGGGCCTCTAGAAGGGTCTGGAGTATTTTAGAAAGGTCCTGGGGAGCTATAGAAGGGTCTGGGTGCTTTTAGAAGGATCCTGGGGGGCTCTAGAATGATCTGGGGGCTTTTAGAAGGGTCCTGCGGGTCTCTAGAAGGCTCTGAGTGCTTTTAGAGCCGTCCTTGGGGGCTCTAGAAAGGTCTGGGGATCATTAGAGGGGCCCTGGGGTCTCTAGAAGGGTCTGGGGGATTTTAGAAGGGTCCTGGGGAGCTCTAGGAGGGTCTGGGGGCTTTTAGAAGGGTCCTGGGAGGCTCTAGAATGCTCTGGAGGCTTTTAGAATAGTCCTGGGGGGCTCTAGAAGAGTGTGAGGGCTATTAGAAGGGTCCTGGGTGCATCTGGATGGCTCTGGGTGCTTTTAGAACGGTCCTGGGGGCCTCTAGATGGGTCTGAGTGATTTCAAGAGGGTCCTGGGGGGCTCTAGAAGGGTCTGGGGGCTTTTAGAAGGGTCCTGGGTGGCTCTAGAATGGTCAGGGGGCTTTTAGAAGGGTCCTGGGGGCTCTAGAAGGGTCTGGGTGGTTTTAGAAATGGCCTGTGTGGCTCTAGAAGAGTCTGGGGGCTTTTAGAACGGTCCTGGGGGCCTCTAGAAGGGTCTGAGGGATTTTAGAAGGGTCCTGGTAGGCTGTAGAAGGGTCTGGGTGCTTTTAGAAGGATCCGGGGAGGGTCTAGAAGGGACTGGGTGCTTTTAGATGGCTCCTGGGAGGCTCCAGAAGGGTCTGGAGTCTTTTAGAAGGGTCCTGGGGGTCTCTAGAAGGGTCTGTTGGCTTTTAGAACGGACCTGGGGAGCTCTAGAATGGTCTGGGGGCTTTTAGAAGGGTCCTGGGGAGCTCTAGAAGGCTCTGGGGGCTTTTAGAAGGGTCCTGGGGAGCTCTAGAATGGTCTGGGGGCTTTTAGAAGGGTCCTGGGGAGCTCTAGAATGGTCTGGGGGCTTTTAGAAGGGTTCTGGGGGGCTCTAGAAGGTTCTGGGGGATTTTAGAAGGGTCCTGGAAAGGTCTAGAATGGTCTGGGAGGAATTAGAAGGGTCCTGGGAGGCTCTAGAAGGGTCTGGGGACTTTTAGAAGGGTCCTTGGGGGATCTAGAAGGGTCTGGGGACCATTAGAGGGGACCTAGGGGCCTCTAGAAGGGTCTGGAGGAATTTAGAAGAGTCCTGGGGAGGTCTAGAAGGGTCTGGGTGCTTTTAGAAGGGTCCTAGGGGGCTCTAGAAGGGTCTGGGGGCTTTTAGAATGGTCCTTGGGGGCTCTAGAAGGGTCTGGGTGCCATTAGAGGGGCCCTGGGTGCCTCTAGATGGGTCTGGGGTCTTTTAGAAGAGTCCTGGGGAGCTCTAGAAGGGTCTGGAGGCTTTTAGAAGGATCCTGGGGGCCTCTAGAGGAATCTGGGGGCTTTTAGAATGGTCCTGGGGGGCTCTAGAAGGGTCTGGGGTCTTTCAGAAGGGTCCTGGGGGGCTCTAGTAGAGTCTGGGTGCTTTTAGAAGGGTCCTGTGGGCCTCTAGAAGGGTCTGGGGGCTTTTAGAAGGGTCCTGGGAAGCTCCAGATGGGTCTGGGTGCTTTTAGAACGATCCGGGGAGGCTCTAGAAGGGTCTGGGGGCTTTCAGAAGGGTCCTGGGGGGGTTCTAGAAGGGTCTGGTGGCTTTTTGAAGGGTCCTGGGGGCCTCTAGAAGGGTCTGGGGTCTTTTAGAAGAGTCCTGGGGGGCTCTAGAAGGGTCTGGGGGGTTTTAGAAGGGTCCTGGGGGTATTTAGAAGGGTCTGGGGGCTTTTAGAATTGGCCTGGGGGGCTCTAGAAGGGTCTGTGTTCTTTTAGAAGGATCCAGGGGGCCTCTAGATGAATCTGGGGGCTTTTAGAATGGTCCTGGGGGGCTCTAGAAGGGTCTGGGGGCTTTCAGAAGGGTCCTAGGGGGCTCTAGAAGGGTCTGGGGGCTTTCAGAAGGGTCCTGTGGGCCTCTAGAAGGGTCTGGGCCCTTTTAGAAGGGTCCTGGGAAGCTCCAGATGGGTCTGGGTGCTTTTAGAACGATCCGGGGAGGATCTAGGAGGGTCTGAGGTCTTTCAGAAGGGTCCTGGGGGGTTCTAGAAGGGTCTGGTGGCTTTTAGAAGGGTCCTGGGTGCCTATAGAAGGGTCTGGGTTCTTTTAGAAGAGTCCTGGGTGGCTCTAGAATGGTCTGCGGACTTTTAGAAGGGTCCTGGGGTGCTCTAGAAGGGTCTGGGTCTTTCAGAATGGTCCTGCGGGCCTCTAGAAGGGTCTGGAGGCTTTTAGAAGGGTCCTGGGGGATCTAGAAAAGTCTGGGGGCTATTAGATAGGCCCTGGGGGGCTCTAGAAGGGTCCGAGCGCTTTTAGAAGGGTCCTGGGGTACCCTAGAAGGGTCTGGGTACATTCAGAAGGGTCCTGGGGGCATCTAGAAGGGTCTTGGGGATATTAGAAGGGTCCTGGGGTGCTCTAGAAAGGCCTGGGGGCATTTAGAAGGATCCTGGGGGGCTCTAGAAAGGTCTGGGGGCTTTCAGAAGAGTCCTGGGGGGCTCTAGAAGGGTCTGGTGGCTTTCAGAAGGGTCCTCCGGGCCTCTAGAAAGGTCTGGAGGCTTCTAGAAGGGTCCTGGGGGGCTGTAGAAGAGTCTGGGGGCTTTTAGATACGTCCTGGGGGGCTCTAGAAGGGTCCGGGCGCTTTTAGCAGGGTCCTCGGGTACTCTAGAAGGGTCTGGGTGCTTTCAGAAGGGTCCTGGGGGCATCTAGAAGGGTCTGGGGGATATTAGAAGGGTCCTGTGGTGCTCTAGAAGGGTCTGGGGGCATTTAGAAGGGTCCGGGGGGGCTCTAGAAAGGTCAGGGGGCTGTTAGAATGGTCCTGGGGTGTCTAGAAGTGTCTGGGGGCTTTTAGAAGGGTCCTGGGGGCCTCTAGAATGGTCTGGGGGTTTTTGGAAGTGACCTAGGGTCCTCTAGAAGGGTCTGGAGTATTTTAGAAGGGTCCTGGGGAGCTCTAGAAGGGTCTGGGTGCATTTAGAAGGGTCCTGGGGGGCTCTGGAATGGTCTGGGGGCTTTTAGAAGCGTCCTGCTGGTCTCTAGAAGGCTCTGAGGGCTTTTAGAAGGGTCCTTGGGGGCTCTAGAAGGGCCTGGGGACCATTAGAGGGGCCCTGGGTGCCTCTAGAAGGGTCTGGGGGATTTTAGAAGGGTCCTGGGGAGCTCTAGAAGGGTCTGGGGGCTTTTAGAAGGGTCATGAGGGGCTCGAGAATGGTTTGTGGTCTTTTAGTAAGGTCCTGGGAGGCTCTAGAAAGGTCTGGGGGCTTTTAGAAGGGTCCTGGGATGCTCTAGAAGGGTCTGCGGGCTTTTAGAAGGGTCCTGGGTTCCTCTAGAAGGGTCTGGGTGCTTTTAGAAGGGTCCTGGGGGGCTCTAGAAGGGTCTCGGGGCTTTTAGAAGGGTCCTTGGGGGCTCTAGAAGGGTCTGGGTACCATTAGAAGGGCCCTGGGTTCTTCTAGAAGGGTCTGGGGTCATTTAGAAGAGTCCTGGGGGCCTCTAGAAGAATCTGCGGGCTTTTAGAATGGTCCTGGGATGCTCTAGAAGGGTCTGTGTGCTTTTAGAAGGGTCCTGGGGGCCTCTAGAAGGGTCTGGGGTCTTTTAGAAGGGACCTAGGGGCTTCTAGAATGGTCTGGTGTCTTTTAGAAGAGTCCTGGGGAGCTCTAGAATGGTCTGGGGGCTTTTAGAAGAGTCCTGGGTGGCTCTAGAATAGTCTGGGGACTTTTAGAAGGCTCCGGCGGGGCTCTAGAAGGGTCTGGGGGCTTTCAGAAGGGTCCTGCGGGCCTCTAGAAGGGTCTGGCGTCTTTTAGAAGGGTCCTGGGGGGCTCTAGAAGGGTCAGGGGGCTGTTAGAACTGTCCTGGGGGGCTCTAGAAGGGTCTTGGGGCTTTTATAAAGGTCCTGGAGGCCTCTAGAAGGGTCTGGGGGCTTTTGGAAGGGACCTGGGGGGCTCTAGAAGCGTCAGGGGGCTGTTAGAAGGGTCCTGGGGGGCTCTAGAATGGTCTGGGGGCTTTTAGAAGGGTCCTGCTGGTCTCTAGAAGGCTCTGAGGGCTTTTAGAAGGGACCTTAGAAGCTCTAGAAGGGTCTGGGGACCATTAGAGGGGCCCTGGGGGCCTCTAGAAAGGTCTGGGAGATTTTAGAAGGGTCCTGGGGAGCTCTAGAAGGGTCTGGGAGCTTTTAGAAGGGTCCTGGGAGGCTCTAGAAGGGTCTGGGGGCATTTAGAAGGGCCCTGGGGTTCTTTAGAAGGGTCTGGGGGCTTTTAGAATGGTCCTGGGGGGATCTAGAATGCTCTGGGGGCTTTTAGAAGGGTCCTGGGGGGCTCTAGACGGGTCTGGGTGCTTTTAGAAGGGTCCTGGGGGCATCTAGATGGCTCTGGGGCCTTTTAGAAGGGTCCTGGGGGCCTCTAGATGGGTCTGAGGGATTTTAGAAGGGTCCTGGGAGGCTCTAGAATGCTCTGGGGGCTTGTAGAAGGGTCCTGGGGGGCTCTAGAAGGGTCTGGGGGCTTTTAGAAGGGTCCTGGAGGCCTCTAGAAGGGTCTGGGTGCTTTTAGAAATGTCCTGGGTGGCTCTAGAAGGCTCTGGGGGTTTTTAGAAGGGGCCTGGCGAGCTCTAGAAGGGTCTGGGTGCTTTTAGAAGGGTTCTGGGGGGCTCTTGAAGGGTCTAGGGCTTTTGGAAGGGTCCTGGGGGGCTCTAGAATAGTCTGGGTGCTTTCAGAATGGTCCTGGGGGCCTCTAGAAAGGTCTGGAGTCTTTTAGAAGTGTCCTGGGGAACTCTTGAAGGGTCTGGGGGCTTTTAAAATGATCTGGGGAGGCTCTAGAAGGGTCTGGGGGCCTTTAGAAGGGTCCTGGGGGGCTCTAGAAGGGTGTGAGGGCTTTTAGATGGGTCCTGGCGGCATCTAGAAGGCTCTGGGGGCTTTTAGAAGGGTCCTGGGTGCATCTAGAGGGGTCTGAGGGATTTTAGAAGGGTCCTGGGAGTCTGTAGAAGGGTCTGGGTGCTTTTAGAAGGATCCGGGGAGGGTCTAGAAGGGTCTGGGTGCTTTTAGATGGCTCCTGGGGGGCTCTAGAAAGGTCTGGGGGATTTTAGAAGGGTCCTGGGAGGATCTAGAAGGGTCTGTTGGCTTTTAGAAGGGTCCTGGGGGGTTCTAGAAGGGTCTGGAGTCTTTTAGAAGAGTCCTGGGTGGCTCTAGAAGGGTGTGGGGGCTTTTAGAAGGGTCCTGGGGGCATCTAGAAGGCTCTGGGGCCTTTCAGAAGGGTCCTGGGGGCTTCTAGAAGGCTCTGAAGGATTTTAGAAGGGTCCTTTAGGCTGTAGAAGGGTCTGGGTGCTTTTAGAAGAATCCGGGGAGGCTGTAGAAGGGTCTGGGTGCTTTTAGAAGGGTCCTGGGGGTCTCTAGAAGGGTCTGGGGGCTTTTAGACGGGTCCTGGGGGGCTCTAGAAGGGTCTGGAAACTTCTAGAAGGGTCCTGGGGGGCTTTAGAAGGGTCTGAGGGATTTTAGAAGAGTCCTGGGAGGCTCTAGAAGGGTCTGGGTGCTTTTAGAAGGGTCCTGGGGGGCTCTAGAATGCTCTGAAATATTTCAGAAGAGTCCTGGTGGCCTCTAGAAAGGTCTGGGTGCTTTTAGAATGGTCCTGGGGGACTCTAGAAGGGTCTGGGGTCTTTTAGAAAGGTCTTGGGCATTCTAGAAGGGTCTGTGGGCTTTTAGAATGGTCCTGGGGGGCTCTAGAAGGGTCTGGGGGCTTTTAGAATGGTCCGGGGGGGCTCTAGAAGGGTCTGGGTGCTTTTAGAAGGGTCCTGGTGGGCTCTAGAAGGGTCAGGGGGCTTTTAGAAGGGTCCAGGGAGGCTCTAGAATGGTCTGGGAGCTTTTAGAAGGGTCATGAGGGACTCTAGAATGGTTTGTGGTCTTTTAAAATGGTCCTGGGATGCTCTAGAAGGGTCTGGGGGCTTTTAGAAGCGTTCTGGGGGGCTCTAGAATGGTCTGCGGGCTTTTAGAAGGGTCCTGGGGGACTCTAGAATGGTCTGGGGGCATTTAGAACAGTCCAGGGTGGCTCTAGAATGGTCTGGGGACTTTTAGAAGGGTCCTGGGGGTCTCTAGAAGGGTCTGGGGGCTTTCAGAATGGTCCTGCGGGCCTCTAGAAGGGTCTGGAGGCTTTTGGAAGGGTCCTGGGGGGCTCTAGAAGGGTCAGGGGTCAGTTAGAACTGTCCTGGTGGGCTCTAGAAGTGTCTGGGGGCTTTTAGAAGGGTCCTGGGGGACTCTAGAAGGGTCTGGGGGCTTTTGGAAGGGACCTGGGGGGCTCTAGAATGGTCAGGGGGCTGTTAGAAGGGTCCTGGGGGGCTCTAGAGTTGTCTGGGTGTTTTTAGAAGGGTCCTGCGGGTCTCTAGAAGGCTCTGAGGGCTTTTAGAAGGGTCCTTGGTGGCTCTAGAAGTGTCTAGGGACCATTAGAGGGGCACTGGGTGCCTCTAGAACGGTCTCGGGGATTTTTGAAGGGTCCTGGGGAGCTCTAGATGGGTCTGGGGGCAATTAGAAGGGTCCTGAAAGGCTCTAGAATGGTCTGGGGGCTTTTAGAAGGGTCCTGGGATTCTTTAGAAGGGTCTGGGGGCTTTTAGAATGGACCTGGGGGGCTCTAGAATGATCTGGGTGCTTTTAGAAGGGTCCTGGGGGGCTCTAGAAGGGACTGGGAGATTTTAGAAGGGTCCTGGGGGGCTCAGAAGGTTCTTGGTGCTTTTAGAATGGTCCTGGGGCCTCTAGAATGGTCTTGGGGCTTTTAGAAGGGTCCTGGGGGGCTCTATGAGAGTCTGGGGTCTTTGAGAAGGGTCCTGGGTGCCTCTAGAAGGGTCTGGGGGCTTTTGGAAGGGTCCTGGGTGCCTCTCTAATGGTCTGGGGTCTTTTATAGGGTCCTGGTGGACTCTAGAAAGGTCTGGGGGCTTTTAGAATGGTCCTGGGGTGATCTAGAAGGGTCTGGGAGCCTTAAGATGGGCCCTGGTTGCCTCTAGAAGGGTTTAGGGTCTTTTAGAAGGGTCCTGGGGGGCTCTAGAAGGGTCTGGGATCTTTTAGATGGGTCCTGGGGGGATGTAGAAGAGTCTAGGGGCTTTTAGAAGGGTCCTGGGGTACTCTAGAAGGGTCTGGGTTCTTTCAGAAGGGTCCTGGGGGCATCTAGAAGGGTCTGGGGGCTATTAGAAGGGTTGTGGGGTACTCTAGAATGGTCTGGGGGCATTTAAAAGGGTCCTGGGGGGCTCTAGAAAGGTCTGGGGACTTTTAGAAGGGTCCTGGGTAAATCTAGAAGTGTCTGGGGGCTTTTAGAACTGTCCTGGGAGGCTCTAGAAGGGTCTGGGGAATTTTAGAAGGGTCCTGGGTAGATCTAGAAGGGTCTGGGGTCTTTTAGAAGGGTCCTGGGATGCTCAAGAAGGGTCTGGGGGCTTTTAGAAGGGTCATGAGGGGCTCTAGAATGGTTTGCGGTCTTTTAAAAAGGACCTGGGAGGCTCTAGAAGGGTCTGGGGGCATTTAGAAGGGTCCGGGGGGGCTCTAGAAGGGTCTGCGGGCTTTTAGAAGGGTCCTGGGTGCCTCTAGAAGGGTCTGGGGGCTTTTGGAAGGGACCTATGGGCCTCTAGAAGGGTATGGGGGATTTTAGAAGGGTCCTGGGGGGCTCTAGAAGGGTCTGGGGTCTTTTAGAAGGGTCCTGGGGTCCTCTAGAAGGGTCTGAGGTATTTTAGAAGGGTCCTGGGAGGCTGTAGAAGGGTCTGGGTGCTTTTAGAAGGATCCGGGGAGGGTATAGAAGGGTCTGGGGGCTTTTAGAAGGATCTTGGGGGCCTCTAGAAGGGTCTCGGGGCTTTTAGAAGATTCCTGGGGGGCTCTAGAAGGGTCTGGAGGCTTTTTAAAGCGTCCTGGGGGCTCTAGAAAGGTGTGGGCGCTTTTAGAAGGGTCCTGGGGGCCTCTAGAAGGCTCTGGGGGCTTTCAGAAGGGTCCTGGGAGCATCTAGAAGGGTCTGAAGGATTTTAGAAGGGTCCTGGGAGGCTGTAGAAGGGTCTGGGGGCCTTTAGAAGGGTCCTGGGGGGCTCTAGAAAGGTCTGGAGGCTTTTGGAAGCGTCCTGGTGGGCTCTAGAAGGGTCTGGAAACTTCTAGAAGGGTCCTGGGGGGCTCTAGAAGGGTCTGAGGGATTTTAGACGGGTCCTGGGGAGCTCTAGAAGGGTCTGGGGTCTTTTAGATGGGTCCTGGGAGGCTCTAGAAGGGTCTGGGTGCTTTTAGAAGGGTCCTGGGGGGCTCTAGAAGGGTCTGGGGGCATTTAGAAGGGTCCTGGGAGGCTCTAGAAGGGTCTGGGGGCTTTTAGAACGATCCAGGGAGGCTCTAGAAGGGTCTGGGTGCTTTTAGAAGGGTCCTGGGGGGCTCTAGAAGGGTCTGGGGGCATTTAGAAGGGTCCTGGGAGGCTCTAGAAGGGTCTGGGGGCTTTTAGAACGATCCAGGGAGGCTCTAGAAGGGTCTGGCGGCTTTTAGAAGTGTCCTGGGGGCCTTCAGAAGCGTCTGGGGGCTTTTAGAAGGATCCTGGGAGGCTCTAGAAGGGTCTGGGGGCCTTTAGAAGGGTCCTGGGGGGCTCTAGAAGGGTGTGAGGGCTTTTTGAAGGGTCCTGGGGGCATCTAGAAGGCTCTTGGGGCTTTTAGAAGGGTCCTGGGGGCCTCTAGAAGGGTCTGAGTGATTTTAGAAGGGTCCTGGGATGCTGTAGAAGGGTCTGGGTGCTTTTAGAAGGATCCGTGGAGGGTCTAGAAGGGTCTGGGGGCTTTTAGATGTCTCCTGGGGCGCTCTAGAAGGGTCTGGGGGATTTTAGAGGGGTCCTGGGGGTCTCTAGACGGGTCTGTTGGGGATTTTAGAGGGGGTCCTGGGGGTCTCTAGACGGGTCTGTTGGATTTTAGAAGGGTCCTGGGGAGCGCTAGGATGGTCCGGGGGCTTTTAGAAGGTTCCTGGTGGGCTCTATAAGGGTCTGGGGGCTTTTAGAAGGGTCCTGGGGAGCTCTAGAATGGTCTGGGGGCTTTTAGAAGGGTCCTGGGGGTCTCTAGAATGGTCTGGGGGCATTTAGAAGGGTCCCGGTGGTCTCTAGAAGGGTCTGGGTGCTTTGAGAAGGATCCTGGGATCCTCTAGAAGGGTCTGGGGGCTTTTAGAAGGGGCCTGGGGGGCTCTAGAAGGGTCTGGAGTCTTTTAGAATCGTCCTGGGGGGCTTTAGAAGGGTGTGGGCGCTTTTAGAAGGGTCCTGGAGGCATCTAGAAAGCTCTGGGGGCTTTCAGAAGGGTCCTGGGAGCTTCTAGAAGGGTCTGAAGGATTTTAGAAGGGTCCTGGGAGGCTGTAGAAGGGTCTGGGTGCTTTTAGAAGGGTCCTGGGGGGCTCTAGAAGGGTCTGGGGGCTTTCAGAAGGGTCCTGGGGGGCTCTAGAAGGGTCTGGACACTTCTAGAAGGGTCCTGGGGGGCTCTAGAAGGGTCTGAGGGATTTTAGAAGGGTCCTGGTAACCTCTAGAATGGTCTGGGTGCTTTTAGAATGGTCCTGGGGGACTCTAGAAGGGTCTGGGTTCTTTTAGAAGGGATTTGGGGGTCTCTAGAAGGGTCTGGGGGGTATTAAAAGGGTCCTGGGGGGCTCTAGAAGGGTCTGGGAGCTTTTAGAATGGTCCTGGGTGGCTCTAGAAGGGTCTGCGGACTTTTAGATGGGTCCTGGGGGCCTCTAGAAGGGTCTGGTGAATTTTAGAAGGGTCCTGCGTGCCTCTAGAAGGGTCTGGAGGCTATTAGAAGGGTCCTGGGGTTCTCTAGAAGGGTCTGGGGGCATTTAGAAGGGTCCCGGTGGGCTCTAGAAGGGTCTGGGGGCTTTTAGAAGGATCTTGGGGGCCTCTAGAAGGGTCTGGGGACTTTTAGAAGGGTCCTGGGGGGCTCTAGAAGGGTCAGGAGGCTTTTAGATGCGTACTGGAGGGCTCTAGAAAGGTTAATGCGCTTTTAGAATGGTCCTGGGGGCATCTAGAAAGATATGGGTGCTTTCAGAAGGGTCCTGGGAGCTTCTAGAAGGGTCTGAAGGATTTTAGAAGGGTCCTGGGAGGCTGTAGAAGGGTCTGGGTGCTTTTAGAAGGATCCGGGGAGGGTCTAGAAGGGTCCTGGGGTCTTTTAGACTGGTCTGGTGCAAGGGTGGGGCTCTAGAAGGGTCTGGGTGCTTTAGAAGGGTCCTGGGGTGATCTAGAAGGGTCTGGGGACATTAGAGGGGACTTGGGGGCCTCTAGAAGGGTCTGGGGAATTTTAGAAGGGTCCTGGGTAGCTCTAGAAGGGTGGGAGGGTGGGTCTTTTGAAGGGTCCTGGGAGGCTCTAGAAGTGTCTGGGTAGGGGTCCTGGGGGCTAGAAGGTCTGGGACTTTTAGAAGGGTCCTGGGGGCTCTAGAAGGGTCTGGGGGCTTTTAGAATGGTCCTGGAGGGCTCTAGAAGGGTCTGGGAGCTTTAGATGGGTCCTGGGTGCTCTAGAATGGTCTGGAGGCTATTAGAAGGGTCCTGGGGTTCCTCTAGAAGGGTCTGGGTGCTTTTAAAATGGTCCTGGGGGAGCTCTAGAAGTGTCTGGGGGCTTTCAGAAGGGTCCTGGGGGGCTCTAGAAGGGTCTTGAGACTTATAGAAAGGTCCTGGGGGGCTCTAGAAGGGTCTGAGGGATTTTAGAAGGGTCCTGATGGCCTCTAGAAAGGTCTGGGTGCATTTAGAATGGTCCTGGGGGACTCTAGAAGGGTCTGGGGGCATTTACAAGGGATTTGGGTGTCTCTAGAAGGGTCTGGGGGCTTTTAGAAGGGTCCTGGGGGTATCTAGAAGGATCTGGGGACAGTTAGGTGGGTCCTGAGGGGATGTTGAATGGTCTCAGTGCTTTTAGATGGGTCCTGTAGGGCTAAAAAAGGTTCCTAACCCTATCCCTAACCCTAACCCTAACTCTTACTCTAACCCTAACTCTAACACAAACCCTAACCCTAACCCTAACCCTAACCCTAACTCTAACCCTAACCCTAACCCTAACCCTAACCCTAACCCTAACCCTAACCCTAACCCTAACCCTAACCCTAACTCTAACTCTAACCCTAACCCTAACCCTAACCCTAACCCTAACCCTAACCCTAACCCTAACCCTAACTCTAACCCTAACCCTAACCCTAACCCTAACCCTAACCCTAACCCTAACCCTAACCCTAACCCTAACCCTAACTCTAACCCTAACCCTAACCCTAACCCTAACCCTAACCCTAACCCTAACCCTAACCCTAACCCTAACCCTAACCCTAACTCTAACCCTAACTCTAACCCTTTTAGAAGGGTCCTGGCGGGCTCTAGAAGGGTCTGGGTGCTTTTAGAAGGGTCCTGGGGTGCTCTAGAAGGGTCTGGGGACCATTAGAGGGGCCTTGAGGGCCTCTAGAAGGGTCTGGGGAATTTTAGAAGCGTCCTGGGAAGCTCTAGAAGGGTCTGGGGTCTTTTAGAATGGTCATGAGGGGCTCTAGAATGGTTTGGGGTCTTTTAAAAAGGTCCTGGGAGGCTCTAGAAGGGTCCTGTGGGGCTCTAGAAGGGTCTGCGGGCTTTTAGAAGGGACCTGGGGGCCTCTAGAAGGGTCTGGGGGCTTTTGGAAGTGACCTAGGGGCCTCTAGAAGGGTCTGGGGGCTTTCAGAAGGGTCCTGGAGAGCTCTAGAATGGTCTGGGGGCTTTTAGAAGGGTCCGTGGAGGCTCTAGAAGGGTCTGGGGGCTTTTAGAAGGGTTCTTGGGGGATCTAGAATGGTCTGGGGACCATTAGAGGGGCCCTGGGGGCCTCTAGAAGGGTCTGGAGGATTTTAGAAGGGTCCTGGGGAGCTCTAGAAGGGTCTGGGTGCTTTTAGAAGGGTCCTGGGGGGCTCTAGAAGGGTCTGGGGGCTTTTAGAAGGGTCCTGCGGGTCTCTAGAAGGGTCTGAGGGCTTTTAGAAGGGTCCTTGGGGGCTCTAGAAGGGTCTGGGTACCATTAGAGGGGCCCTGGGTGCCTCTAGAAGGGTCTGGTGTCTTTTAGAAGAGTCCTGGGGAGCTCTAGAAGGGTCTGGGGGCTTTTAGAAGGATCCTGGGGGCCTCTAGAAGAATCTGGGGGCTTTTAGAATGGTCCTGGGGGGCTCTAGAAGGGTCTGGGTGCTTTTTCAAGGGTCCTGGGGTGCTCTAGAAGGGTCTGGGGGCTTTTAGAAGGGCCCTGTGTGCCTCTAGAAGGGCCTGGGGTCTTTTAGAATGGTCCTGGAAGGCTCCAGATGGGTCTGGGTGCTTTTAGAACGATCCGGGGAGGATCTAGCAGGGTCTGGGGGCTTTTAGAAGGGTCCTGGGGGGCTCTAGAAGGGTCTGGTGGCTTTTAGAAGGGTCCTGGGGGCCTCTAGAAGGGTCTGGGTGCTTTCAGAAGAGTCCTGGAGGGCTCTAAAAGGGTCTGGGGCTTTTAGAAGAGTACTGGTTGGCTCTAGAATGGTCTGGGGACTTTTAGAAGGGTCCTGGGGTGCTCTAGAAGTGTCTGGGGGCTTTCAGA